>CM034311.1:0-115999 GCA_019925795.1 Dendrobium chrysotoxum
AGAAGCCGGAGGAGGCAAAATAAGAAGGATGATCCAACTTTTTGCCCCTACCATCGCATGCTAGGCCACACAATCAAAGACTGTATTGTCTTCAAGGACTGGCTAGAAAAGATCTTTTGTCAATGTCATATTTAATTAAAAGGACTACCTGGTCGATCCGGATTAGGGGTCTGCCAAATCTATCTCAGGTATGAATTCTAACTCTTCTCTGTCCATTGAAGATGGTTGGGATATAGCACACTATCCCGGGCTTAAAAAGTTGATTAATAAATCTTTTCGTCTTTCTCAACAGTACCGAGAGAGCCCGGGACCCGATCTGGAGGTTGACCTCGAGGCTTCGCAGGAGGACGTTGGACAGTTTCCTCTCCAGTAGTCTTAGGAACTACTGTATTAAATAAAATGAAAAGAGTGAATCTTCTGTAGACAAGAAATTTATTGATGAGAGATCTGTACAAGTGGTTGATGGTGGCTCAAAACCTCTGTCACCACTGAAATTATCTGACTTTTACTTTACCCATCAAAGGCAAAGGGTCGAAAATTGAATAAAAAGTCTGATCCTTCTGCTCAAATTTTAATGATTAATGTTGAGAATGAAAATATAAATGACTCTTCTGTTGAAAACAATCAAGAACAAGCTGAGATCAATCAAGAAATTCAAACACTCAGCTCTCCAGATTTGACTCTTCAAGAGAGATATGAATCTGATGTCTTATCAGATAGTGAAACCCCTGAAATTAACTTTCAAGGGAGTCCTATCGTGATAGACTTTTCAGATTCGGACTCTCGCTCAGATAACGATAATCAATCGCCTAATGAGAGCGTAGACTCCCCTGTAGTTTGTTCTTTAGATGAAGTCGTGCAAGTACAACTACGTGGTGGGAAGGTCTTACCCCTAGGCTACCTCCTCAGGATAAAGGAAAACAAGTTGTTTTCCGATGATCCAATTCAAATCCCTGCTCAACAATCAAACTCAATTCTTTCAAATCCACGGGTCCCAATGTTAATGTTCCAAGTGTTGATTACAATGTCTTAGCTCACCTTAGGAAGTTGCCTGCCAAATTGAGCATTTATGATGCCCTTGTCCTTTCAAAAGAGATGAGGGAGACTCTAAGTAAAGCACTTCTCGACCCAGAGATTTGCTTAGCTCAATTAGCCTCAACTTTCGAGGAAGAAGCTTTGTACTTTATGGAAATCCCTGGGGTTACCTTCTCTGACGAAGATTTACTCCTTGGAACTGCCGACCATAATCGTCCACTTTACATCACAGTAAATGTGGGCAAGTTTAAGTTATCAAGAGTTCTAGTTGACCCGGGTGCATCGATCAACGTGATGAACATAAAGACTCTCGCATACCTTAAAATTGATACTAGCAAGCTCTCAACTGACAAGTTAGTGCTTTGTGGGTTCAATGAAAAGGGCGAGAAGGCTTTAGGTTCAGTTACCCTTCTTCTAGAGATAGGAGAATTGAAAATTGAAGCAAAATTTTATATAATTGATTCGACGATGTCCTTTAACGCGCTCCTAGGAAGGCCCTGGATCCATGAATATAGGATGGTTCCTTCTACCCTACATCAATGTATCAAGTACCAACGAGATGGCATTGAGTTTGAAATTAAGGGTGATTTGCAACCATTCTCTATTCACGAGATCGGGATCTATGAGGATGCGGCGTACTACGTACCTAAAGGGTCCAATACCTGTTCTAAGGTAAAGATCAACATCAAGGAGGAAAAAGCAGAAAGTTAAAGTTTAAAAGCAATTCAAAGATTGAGAAAAGAAAAAGTCAAAAATCAAAAGAAACAAAACTCAAGTAGTGAAGACGACGTCGAGCGTGTGATCTTCAGGCCTCTAAACATTATACCTCAAAGAGGTGGGAGGATGGCCCAAAGAGCACGTGGTCAAGGTCGCCCTTCAGTTGAAAAGAGAAATTCCCCGATCTATGTCGAACTTGAAACAAGTTCTGATGAAGATTCGAGAAAAAGGGGTGCCAGATTTGCTTTTGACTACACAAAAATTAATCCTCCTCCGAAGTTTGATCTCACTTTAGAATCAGATAGCGACCAGGAGGATACAAAATTAAAAGTTCAAAGTGATGACCCTGAATTGAGTTTGTATGAAAAGCTTAAAAGAACGGTTGAATCCTTAACCTTAACCCCACTGTCTGCTGACAGGGTCTCAGGGTTAGTAATTAAGGATGCTCCTAACTTAGATGGAGAAGTAAGGAAAGTCAAGAAGTTCTTCCCTGGCTCTTCCTCCTCAAGGAATGAAGATGATGTAATCCTTGAAGAGGCAAATTTTAATGAATTAATGGAATTACCTTTTGGCTACTTTTCTGCTGGTGTTAAATCTCTTATCTCTAAAGGTTTTTCTCCGAGTCAATGGACTAAGGGTCAGGCTAGATACCACGAAAGTCTTTGGAATTTAAAATTTAATAAACATTGGACCAGTGGTATCGGCTTTAGTACTGTTAGATCATTTGACGATGACGAATTTTGTCTAATGATAACTAGTCATCCTGAATTAAAAAATGTCCCTATTGAAGTCATTGATTCTTTCGATGGACTTTGTTTGGAGACTTTAGATGATTCTGACGAACTTCAGATTTGGGATGCACCCCCTGAATTCGAAGAAGAAATTAAATCAACAGTCGATGAACTTAAAGAAATCAACCTTGGAACAGAAGATGACCCTCGCCCCACTTTCATAAGTTCTTTGTTGAGTGAGGATGAGTTTAAGGATCTAATTTAACTTCTATCCGAGTTTAAGGATTGCTTCGCTTGGACATACGATGAAATGTCGGGATTGTCCGCTGACGTAGTAGTCCATAAACTTGGAATCCGGCATGATGCTATTCCTGTCAAATAAGCTCCACGACACATGCGTCTGGAGATCGAACAACAAGTCATTTCTGAAGTCAAGAAGTTGGCAGAGGCTAGATTTATTCGAGAAGAACAATATCCTTCTTGGGTAGCCAGCGTCGTGCCAGTTCGAAAGAAGAATGGTCAAATCCGAGTATGTGTTGACTATAGAGACCTAAACAAGACATATCCTAAGGATGAATTTCCATTGTCAATCCCAGAACTCATGGTGGATATTGCCTCCTCGCACGTTGTTAACTCCTTTATGGATGGCTCGTCTGGTTATAATCAAATCAAAATGGCCCCAGAAGATGAGAGAAACACTGCATTCAGAAGTCCTATAGGGATCTTTTGTTATAAAGTGATGCCCTTTGGCCTTAAAAATGCTGGTGCAACCTACCAGCGGGCCATGACTCATATCTTTGATGACTTAATACATAATCAAGTTGAATGTTACATTGATGATTTAGTTGTCAAGAGCAGAGTAAAAGAGGCTCATCTTTATGATTTAAGAACTGTTTTCGAGCGGTTGCGCCGCTACGACCTTAAAATGAATCCCTTGAAGTGTGCTTTCGGCGTCACGTCAGGGAAATTCTTAGGTTTCGTAGTCAGGCACCGTGGAATCAAAATTGATCCTGTAAAAATTGAAGCTATCTTAAATATGCCACCTCCTAAGAGTCTCACTCAACTGAGATCTCTCCAGGGCAGGCTGGCGTATATCAGAAGATTCATTTCTAATCTTTTTAGAAGATGTCAACCATTCTCTGTCCTGGCTAAAACGGACGCCAAATTCATTTGGGATGAGAAATGTCAAAATGCTTTCGAAAATATCAAACAATACCTGACAAATCTGCCAGTTTTGGCAGCCCCCATTCCGGGGAGACCTTTAATCCATTACATTGCGGCCCTTGACGAATCTCTCAGGGCTCTTCGAGCTCAAATCAATGATGATGGAAAAGAGAATGCCCTCTACTACCTGAGTCAAAGATTACTTCCAACAGAAATTCGCTATCCAGCAATTGAGAAACATTGCCTTGCCTTAGTCTTTGCAGCACAAAAACTAAGGCATTACATGCTTTCTCATCAGGTCAGTCTAATTTCCAGTGTCAACCCCCTGCAATATCTTATGACCTGGCCCACGTTGTCAAGACGTCTGGCTCATTGGTCTATGATATTGTTACAATTTGAAATCACTTTCATTCCCCTGCGTGCTGTGAAAGGGCAGGCCGTCGCCGACTTCCTTACGGCACACCCGCTATCGGCGGAATCTCCTCTAAACGATGATTTACCTGATGAGCAAATCATCAGTTTTGAGGAATCTAATGCTCAAACCTGGGAAATATATTTTGATGGTGCAGCATCCTCTCAACGGGGCAAAACACCTCAATCCACTATTTCTGGAAAAGCCGGAGTCGGTCTGGTTTTCATAACACCAGATAAGGGAATGATGCACTTTTCCTACCATTTATCAGAACCTTGTACGAACAACGAAGCTGAGTACGAAGCTTTGATAACTGATTTGGAACTTGTAATCCTAATGGAGATTAAAGAGATTAAGATCTATGGTGACTCTCAACTGGTGATCAACCAAGTTGCAGGGACCTATAAGGTTTTGAATCCTAAACTCCTGAAATATCACCAATACACAATGCACCTACTCGAGAAAATTCCCATTGTAACTATGTATAGGGTTCCTCGTGGAAGCAATTCCTCGGCGGATGCCCTAGCAAAGCTTGCAAAGGAATTTGCTTATCCAGAAGAAGACTTCATCCCTATAGAAGTTCAGGGTCATCAAGTCCTGTCCCCTGTAGATATGGAGTACCTCAATAATCAATCCTCCCAGGTCCTTTCTACATCTTTAGCAGTTGATGAAGAAGAAGATTGGAGACAACCAATAATTAAGTATCTGCAAGAAGGCAAGCTTCCCCATGATAGGTCTCTTGCCAATCAAATTAAGAAACGTGCCCTATCATATGCACTAGTCAACGATACATTGTACCGACGATCGTTCGATCAGATGTGGCTCCGTTATTTAGACAAACGAGAGGCCCTGAAGATCGTTAACGAGGTCCATGCTGGACTGTATGGTGCTCATCAATCGGGTCCTAAGATGAAAATGAAAATCAAAAGACTTAGTTACTACTGGCCTACGATGATTGACGATTGCATGAAAATTACAAAATGTTGTCATCAATGCCAGGTTCATGGTGTGGTTTTACATCAACCGCCTAATGTGTTGCATCCTACGATAGCCTCGTGGCCCTTCGAAAGTTGGGGTACGGATATCGTCGGGCCAATTGACCCTCCTTCTTCAAGGGGTCATCGCTTCATCTTAGCAGCGACTGATTACTTTTCGAAGTGGGCTGAAGCAGTCCCACTAAGAATTGTAACATCACACCATGTAATAAAATTCTTTCGTGACCATATCGTGTATCGATTCGGCGTGTCTCGCAGAATCATATCCGATAATGGGTCCGCTTTCAAGTCTACAAAAATCAATAACTTTGCAAGTCGCCACAGTATTGATTGGAGATACTCAACGATCTATTACCCACGGGCTAATGGATTGGCTGAGGTCTTCAATAAAACCCTGGTGCAAATCATCAAAAAGACCCTAGATGACAATAAACGTCAGTGGGATGAGAGATTGGTGGAAGCTTTGTGGGCCTACAGGACCACATATCGAACCCCGACCCAATCCATACCGTTTGCACTAGTGTATGGATCCGAGGCCGTACTCCCTCTAAAAATTCAAATCCCTTCACTCAGAACTGCAGTCCAGAGTCAAATCACAACAGAACAGAATGCACAACGTCGACTTGAAGAACTTGAGGGTCTTGAAGAACTTCGTCTCCAAGCCCAGCAAAATATAGAACTCTATAAAGCCAGGATGGTTCAAGCTCATGATAAGTTAGTGCGACCTAGAACCTTCCGAGTAGGCGACTTGGTCTTGGTTCTTCGGAGGCCTATTTTAGCCCACCGAAAGCTCGGTGTGAAGTTTGAACCAACCTGGGAAGGACCCTTCGTAGTGGAAATAGTCTACGAAGGAGGCTCGTATCAGCTAGTGGATTGTAAAGGAGATCACCCAATGCTCCCTGTAAACGGGCGATTCCTGAAAAAATACTATGCTTGATATAGCTCGAATTTCGAATCAATAAAATTTTCAAATTTTGAATCTATTCAGCTCAATTTTGTCCAAGTTTTTCAAAATTCGAAATCAAATTCAAGATGAATCAAAATCAAATCAACTTTCAAATTCAAATTCTTTAAATTTAAAAATAAGTCAAACCAAATTCAAAATACATCACAAATCCAAATTTGTCAAATCAAAATTCAAATTCAAACACCTTCAAATTCAAGAATCTTCAATCAATTCATATTCAAAAATCATTCAATTCTCAAGTTCCAGAATTCAAATCTGATCCTCTATGTAGAACAAGTTTTCTCTACATATGATCATCCAGATTCGATCCTATGTATAGAGCAAGTTTCCTCTATACATGATCATTCCAGACCCGATCCTCTATGTAGAGCAAGTTTCCTCTACATATGATCATCTAGATCTGATCCTCTGTATAGAGCAAGTTTCCTCTATATACGATCATTCCAGACTCGATCCTCTATATAGAGCAAGTTTCCTCTATACATGATCATCCAGATTCGATCCTTTATGTAAAGTAAGTTTCCTTTACATACGATCACTCCAGACCCGATTCTGTGCGAAGCAATGCTTCCTTCTCACAGGATCATCCAGCTTTCTTTTCCTTAAGGTTAGATGTGAGTCATCGTGCTTTCTATCCTTAGGATTAGATCCGCTAGTGGTGGAGTACGCCCTTCGTGGCACCATCCTAGCTTCTTCTAGTTATCTTTTCCTTAAGGTTAGATGTGAGTCATCGTGCTTTCTATCCTTAGGATTAGATCCGCTAGTGGTGGAGTACGCCCTTCGTGGCACCATCCTAGCTTCTTCTAGTTTTCTTTTCCTTAAGGTTAGATGTGAGTCATCGTGCTTTCTATCCTTAGGATTAGATCCGCTAGTGGTGGAGTACGCCCTTTGTGGCACCATCCTAGCTTCTTCCAGTTGTCTTTTCCTTAAGGTTAGATGTGAGTCATCGTGCTTTCTATCCTTAGGATTAGATCCGCTAGTGGTGGAGTACATCCTTCATGGCACAATCTTAGCTCCTTCCAGTTTTCTTTTCCTTAAGGATAGATGTGAGTCATCGTGCTTTCTTTCCTTAGGTTTAGATCTTCTAGTGATGGAGCACGCCCTCTGTGGCACCATCCTAGATTTAAATCCAGATCCGATTCTGTGCGAAGCAATGCTTCCTTCTCACAGAATCATCCAGCTTTCTTTTCCTTAAGGATAGATGTGAGTCATCGTGCTTTCTTTCCTTAGGATTAGATCTACTAGTGATGGAGCACGCCCTCTGTGGCACTATCCTAGATTTAAAATCCATATCCGATTCTGTGTGAAGCAATGCTTCCTTCTCACATATTCATCCAGTTTCTTTTTCTTAGGGTTAGATGTTTCTTTCCTTAGGATTAGATCTACTAGTGATGGATAACACCCTCTGTGGCACCATTCTAGTTTCAAATTTCAAAATTTTAAGTCTGATCTCCTATAGGAAGTAATACTACTTTCCTGTGAGATCATCCAGTTCTCTTTTCCTCAGAATAAGTATTCTCCCTCTCTTAGGATCAGACTCCCCAGTGATGGAATAAGTCCCCCGTGGCACCGTCCTGGAATCAATTTCAAATTCTAAAATCTAGTTCTCTCTTCCTTAGGGTAGGTTATTCTCCTTCTTTTAGGATTAGACTCCCCAGTGATGGAGTAAGTCCTCAATGGCACCGTCCTAGAATCAATCTCAATCAAGCTTTCTTTTCTTTTGGGCTAGGGATTTCTTCCTTCCCTTAGGATTAGATCTACTAGTGGTAGAGTACGCTGCCTCAGCAATACCCTAGTATCATTTCAAATTCAAACTTCTAGGGCTAGGATCTCCTTCCCTTAGTATCTTTTCAAATTCAATCTTCCTAGGGTTAGGTTTTCCTTTCCCTTACAATCAAATCCAGATTCAAACCTATATAGTTAGGAGTTCTTCCTTCCTATATGATACCCCAGATTTTTTTACTCTTTTAGGGATAGATTCTTCCCTTCCCTTAGGATCAGATCCACTAGTGGTAGAGTACGTTTTTCCTAGCACTACCCTAGTATCTATTTAAACCTTAATTCCCCAGGGATAGACTTTTCATTCCCTTAGGATCAAAACTCTAGACTTGACCATTTTATTCGGTCAACGCCAATATGTGTAATAGAACAACATTCTATCACACATATTGGGGGTCTATTTATTGACCTCATTTTTGTATAAGGTCAGTAGGACCCATCTAGACCCCAGATCAATACAATTTAAGACCATTCTAGACTCTAGGATTTTCCTAGATTTTTATCCCTAGGATCTGTTCTAGACCCTAAGATTTCTTCAAATTAATCCAGACCCTAGAATCTACTCTAGATCCTAGGATTTTGCCAGACTCTAGATCATATGATCTTCTTAGTCCCTAGGATCTATTCTAGATCTTAGGATCTTTCCTAGATTTCAGATCTTAGGATCATTCTAGACCTCAGGATCCTCCTAGAACCTAGATCTTAGGATTCTTTTAGATCCTAAGACTCTTCTTAGAACCTAGGATCTTCTTAGAATCCAAACTTTAGGATCTACTCTAGCTCCTAAGATTCTTCTAGATCCCAAACCTTAGGGTTTCCTAGACTCTAGGATCTTCCCAGACTCCAGTCCCTAGGATCTATTCTAGACCCTAGGATTCCTTTAAGCTGATCTGGACTCCAGGACCTATTCTAAACCCTAGGATTCTTCTAGATCAATCTAAGCTTCAATTAAATCTAGAATTAATTCAAACCCAATCATTCAAACTCAAAATTCAGTTCAAAACCAGAAATCCAGATCAAATTCTAAGGCCAAAGGCCTAAGTCCTAAAAGCCTTTTCCAGTGAATCTTTAAATATTTCAAAACCCTATCAAATGACCTCTGATTCAAGGTCTGTCTATTCCACACTGATGTGACATGTCTCTAGAGACAACCCTCCAAATTTGAGCTCATTCTGAGGTCTCTAACCCCAGAAACTGAATTGAAATCCAAAGGCTGTAAAACCTTCAAATATTTATAGTCTATGCTACTGGATCGGCCACCCAGTGGATTTTGATCCTGGAGCTTTCTCCAAAGCCTCCAATCACCTCCAGACCCTTGATTATAACTCATTGAGTAATAAACTGTATTTTGTTGGACTCAGTTTGACCCTTACTCGACCAGGGGTCAAAATGACCAAAATACCCCTATGAGGTGTAAATGGTCACCTGAACCAAATGAGCTCTAAATCAAATGTAGTCACTTCCAGTAAGTTTCAAATATTAAACCAAACCTTTTGGACCCACTTCCAGCCCCTAGGTCAACCTGGTTGACCAAGTCAACCTAGTTTGACCAAACAAGCCTTTATGGGTCAAAATACGTCATTTTGACCAAATAGCCTCCCCAGACCTTGGGACCACCTCCATTGGTCTCCAAATATCATGTCAAATCTGTTGAACCCATTTCCAGACCCTGGACCCACCTGGTTGACCAAGTCAACCAGGGTTGACCTAAATGGCCCATAAAGGCCCCAAATAGGTCATTTTGACCAAATGACTTCTCCAAACCTTGAGACCACCACCAATAGACTCAGAATATCATCCTGAATTGGTTGTACCCAATCCATGATCTTGGGTCGACCTGGTTGACCAAGTCAACCTAGTTGACCCATTAAGCCCATTAAGGGCCTAAATAGGACATTTAACCCAGATGACCATTTTGATCCTTCAAAATATCTCCACTAGACTCCAAACATCAAATCAAATTCATTGAGCCCAACTCTTGGCTCTGGGTCAACCTGGTTGACCAAGTCAACCTAAGTTGACCACTTTAACCCTTAAGCTTTTACACATTGAATCAAACCCTTAATCAATTTCAAATTTATTCAAATTAATCTAATCACCCTCCTTAGGGATTTAAGTTTGATTAGACCTTTGACCTAGTCAATAGTTGACTTGGTCAACTAAGTCTAAGTCTGGTCGAAATTGATTTTGTTTGAGTCAAAATGATTTCAATCATCTAAACTTAACTCCTCTAAATCTCCAAACCCTCAAATTCACCCTCTTTGATGTCTTGAACATTCCCAAGTTTACCATGAGTTAAGTTTTGGTCAAAGTTGACCAAGTCAACTAAAACCCAAGCTTGGTCAAACTTAACTCAATTGAATCAAATCAAGGTTTATGATTTAATCAAACCCTCTAAAATGTTAAAATCATTCTATTACATACCTTGAGTCATCTTAAACTCATTGCAAGTCAAATCATGCATTATTTGACTTGGTCAAACTCTTACATTTGGTCAAATCATTTTAAACCCCTTCCATATGCCTTCAAGCTCAATCTTTAGGCTTTAGATTTTCTTTAATTCATTATTCTAGCACTCAATCCCCTCCCCATGCCACCTCAGCATCCACATGGCATAGGGACCAGTCAAACGGTCAAATCAAGGGATTAGAGTAGTCAAACTTGGTCAAATGACCTCCTAAGCCTAATCTCCTCTAATCTAAATCCCTCCAGCAACTTTAACAAACTCTGGAAGCTTCCTAAAACTTATCCTAGCCTTTAGATCAGGATCCTAAGGCCCCCATCATTCCACATGTCCAAATGAAGACAAAAGCAGCTTTCCATGTGGATGTCCTTGTGTACCTTGATCCCCTCTGCTCCCAACTACCCCCTTTACACTTGGCAACATCAGGGTAAGTTTCTAAAGCCATCAAGACCGTCCAATTAGCTTGTGGATGTTTGAATAGGGGGAAATCCCCATTGAGAGATTCATTCGAACCCTAGCCCTCTCTCACTTAACTCCAGCTCTCAAGTCCTACTCTCAGTTGGTTCGAGCTTTCCAGATATCCTCCCACTTATTTCCATCCCAAACCAGCCGGTCAAAGCCGCTGCCGGCAAGCTTCCCGATGAGCTCAAGTCAAGATCCGTCCAAGCCTCGAGACGACCGATCAAGACGTTTTCGAGCTTGGATTTCTTCTACACATTTGAGCGAGGACAGTCTACAAGCTCAGAGATTCAAAAAATTTTCAAATCCATCGGTTAGTTTCTCCTAAAACTCTAAACCTAGGTTAGCACACTTAGGAGAAATTAGCATTTTATTAAGTGCTTATTTAATATTTTAAAAACGTCCACATAGTTTCTGTTCATGAGTTTAATTTAGGTTCAAAATTTTATCAGATTTTATCCATTATATTGAGAGAACGAGCCGAATCTTTAATCCCAGGTCTGGTTTCATTAACGCATGAACTGGGCATTATTTGAGCCGTTGATTTTAAGATCAATGGCTCTGATCGAGCCTTCCCGTGGAATATTCAAACTGCGTCGTTTCATCCGCTGTATTGATCTCCGTCCAGATCTATTTGGACCGTTGATCAAAACTGCGGGATTGAAATCCCGCCGTTTGATCTCTCCACGCGAAGCCAGAACCGCGGATCAAATCTCGTCCATTGATTCTTTAAGACGGATGATCCAGCGGCGGGCGATACTCGCTGCCGCGGATAAGTGAAAACGCATGGGACCCATGCGTTTTCCAATCAGCAGGTAATGATTGCCCGCCACCGCCATGTTTTGGATCGACCTACCACACGTCGCCACGCGTACCAGCGCCGCCGCCGTGTTTTGGATCGGCCTACCACACCTCGCCACGTGTACCAGCGCCGCCGCCGCCGTTTAAAATTTTAAATTAATTTTAAATTTAGTATTTTTTAACTATTTGAAAATCTAGAAAGTTATAAAAATTATTAAAAAAATTAATTTTAAATTATAAAATTTTATATTATATATTATAATTCTTATAAAATTAAATACTTCAATTTAAAATTAATATTATTTTAAATATATTTTAAATCATGTTAAATATTAAACTTTAATTCCTTTAAATTTAAATATTTAATTAAATAATAATTAAATTATTATATAATATTTTTTTTATAAAAAAAAATTATTTTTTTAAGTATTCATCTTAAAAAAAAAAAAATTATTCCAGATATTTATTTGCATTTTTTTAGTTAATTCAAAGTATACTATACATATACAAATTTATATATATGTATACAATCTTTAATTAATTAACGATTTAAACATGTAATTAACGTTTATTTAAGATTGATTTTAAATACAAGTTAAATAACTTTAAAATTTCAGAAATATTAAGTTTTAAATTAATTTGATTTAAAATTCATTTGATTATTAATTAGTTTTAAATTTGATTTTGAAATTCATTTAAATAGCTAAAACTTTAAAAATTTAAAATAAATTCAAATAAAATAAAAAAAATACAAATGATACATTAAATTTTTCAGAAAATTAAGAATTCTAATTTAAAATTATTTTAAGATTTAAAAACTTAATTCATTTTAATTACTTAAATATTTTAATATTTAAATAATATTTAATTGAATATTATATTAAATATTTTGAAATTTAAATGTTCTTTTTAAATAATTCTTAAAAATTAGAGAACCTCTCAAGTATTTTAAAATTAATTTAAGTATATTTTTAAATTATTTTAATTTTAAAACCTATTTATATATATATAGTAATATATATCTATATGTATATTTCAAAGTTATTTTAAAATTATATTTATTTAAATTTTGATCATTGAGAGGTCCTTTGAAATTTCAAACCTAGATTGAGCTTGATTGAATAGAATTTGTGGAGAACGATGATTAATCAATGAATAATTACTTTATTAATTATTTATTGATTAATCCTTTATTTAATTGAGCTTTAAATTGATTTGCATGTTTAGGACATACACACACCACTTAGTTTAAGGCTCTCCTAGATTTAGGATTTGATTGTATTTGCATGTTTATTTATGCATTTGCCAAGGGTTAGTTGAACTTTAATTAAAGCCTATTAAACTTAGTGACATCATTAAGGACAATAATTAAGGACTTTGGTTAGAGAATTTAGAATAACTCTAATAATTATGATACACTTCAAATTGACTTAAAACTCAAACCATTTGAACATAGTGACACCCTCAGCTCATAGGAAAATACCCACTGGATTTTGAAATCATTAAGCCCCTTAATTAATTTAATCAAAATCAACCCTTAATTAAGCCATCAAACCTTCCAGAACTTGTAATAAATCCAATTTAAATCCATAAATTACAAATAATATCTCAAACTGACCAGAATTGAACACTTAATCAATGAAAAATAAAAGCCCTTTGACTGGAATTCAAAATTAAGTTTAATTTAAGTTTAATTGAAATTTAATATTTAATTAATATAATTAATTAAAAATAATTAAAAATTCCAAAAATTTCTCAAACACTTGGGGATCACTCCTTAGGTCATTCCTGACCTTTGGAGTTGATTTCAAGGAGTTTGGAGGTCATTTGGATTCAAATCCTAAAAAGGGCCTTAATTAAACAATTTTAAAAATTCAATAAATACTCAAAACTTCAAAAATTCATAACTAATTCAAATAAACTCCAAATTGAGCAAACTCAAAGGCATACAACTCATCTTAAGGTCTAATATTTAGTAAAAATGTTAAGTTTCTAGAAATCAATCAAATTTGAAAAGGTCAACTTTTGGTCAAACTTAGTTCAAATTCAAGTCAAAACTTCAAACCTTCATAATAAAATGTAGAAAAATTCAATTTCAGTGTACTTACTATCTAACTGATCGTATTAAGGTTTAGTATTTTAATAAAATATTAAATTTTCAGAAAACCCTTTAAATCAAAAAGTTAACTTTTAACCCTTAAATTAAATCATTAAAATAATCCAAAATATTCCCAAAATTCAATAAATCCTCAAAAATTCCAGAAAACACTAATTCAAACTTAAAACCAGCAATCAATAAATTTGAATAAAATTTATTAACTCTCAAATATTAATTAAACTTAAATCTCTTAATTATACCGGGTACCACTGCGTAACCCAGGCCTACGAGACTATTAAATTAGCCCCAAGGAAGGTGAAATAAACTTCACAGCCTTGGTGTGCAACAAAGGTGGTACCCCACAAACAATTAAAATCAAATTTAAAATTAATTTCAAGTCATTAAGATTTAAATTCAAATTAAATCTCCCTCAAGTCTTTCAACCAACCAGAACTTTAAACAACTTCAATCAAATGCCTATTTAGGATATATCAAAGCCACACAGCCTACCTCACACACTTTAGATGGTTTGCTAGGACAACCAACTCTAGTCTTAGGCTAGGCCGGTGTTTACTTTTCTGCTACTTGCGTGTGCCGAGTTTTCTGTGGTTTTTATTACATGTTGGTTGCTAGATTTAAGTAATTAATGTTAATGTGATTGTTTATTTATTTACTACACTCTGTGATGTAAATGATTGTGTGTTAGATCTACCCTTAGGATATGGATGATTTATACTAATCTAATCTTATGCAGGTGGCCATGTTCATACATGGCATTTAAAATTAAATGGGGCAAAATCATAATTATTAAATTGCACAGGTGCTAAGCATGCTAAGACCCCCTTTAAAACTAAAAGAGCATGACCAAGTGTGGCTGGTTTGAGCATTTTTAATTTTTTAATGTATAACTGCTTGGGATGTAAATATAATTGCCGATTATTAGGATAACCCTGCAGGTGATTGAGTCTAGATTTTTCAATTTTAATTAATGTAATTTGAGATGATATTTGAGTTGTAAATATTAAGTGCTTTGAGATTGGGATGTTTAAACATCCAATTTGGAATCCAAAGAGAAAGGAACATCCTTTAGGGGAGAGTTCCTATCCATTTGGAGATCCAAATTAGGATGAAATTTAAATATCTAAATAGAAAAGATAACACCCCTATTCAGGGGGAGTTTCTTTTCATTTGGATATCCAGACCCGACGATTCAAGGAGTTCCAAGAAGACGAAGAAGTGAAGAATGAGAAGCATCTTAAATTTCAAAGTCACTTGAGTCTTAGGAGTAGAATCCGGGTTGTAGTCAGTGGTACCCGGCCACTTTACTTTCCTGCAGACCATGGGTTGTATAATTAAGGGCACTTGCCTATGGACTTGCATTTTGAATATTTAATTAATTATTTAATTAATTTGATTGATGTGATGATTGCGATTAGGGACCAGCATGCTTTTAGTAATTTATTTGGCGCTCTTGCATGTCGATTTTGATTTAGCCTGGAACCCGATCGGAGGCTCGTGAGGGTACGGTCATTAACTATTTTTATTTTAACTAAAATTTAAAAACTTTAGGCTCAGATAGAAACTCTAACGATTTTAAGAAGTAAGCCCGGACTCGCCGGGGGTTTTTGATGCATTCATATTGACTTTTCTCATCCGTGTTAGGCACCTCCCCGCCTGCGGGTTTTGGCAGACCACCTGACCTATTAGGGTGCAGTTCTATCCAAGGGGATGTTATGCAATCTCTAGGATAAAACCTATTTTTTAAGCCTGATTTTAAAATTGCTTCATTTTGATTTAAGCATTTCATCGAGTCAACTAGCATGCATCGCATTAGTAACAAATTAAAATTGAGTCTAATTCTTAATTACATTTTTATTCAGACATTTCACCCAATATATGTTAAGGGGTCAATTAGGATCTGCTCTAGATGTCGACCCCAACTCCTCAAACTCAATCTTAAATAACATCCTTAACCACTCTTTCATCAAGACTTTGACTCATGGTTTTTAAAAGCGTTTAGGTGGTTTAGCTGGCTCCCCAATCCAGGCCGGGGTAAGTCCAGGATTGCATCGCATTAGCTAGGTTCTAGGTCACTAATTCTCAGTACCCATTTTAGACTTAGGTTCTGAGGCATGTCTTCAATCTTAAGACCTCAATCTTCCGGGAATCTGATTCCCACCTTCTAATAAAATTGACCACTTAAACATTAAATCCCTTTCAATCAAATTCAAGCCCAACACTTAGGATAGTTTGGGGTGTTTCTGAAGTAATTCAGAATCTCAAAACACCTCCTACCCTTCTTTCTTTGACTCCAGAAATAAGTGTTCAATCTTGAACCAGTCCCTGTTGAATTTCCAACCCTTAACCTCCTTTGATATCAATCTTTGAATTCTTAAATAAAATTCGTATCGCTATTTTAATCGAGAGTGTTCGTAGGAAATTTTCTGATTTCCTACGATGTAATTAACTACGAGGGCTTGCACTCGTAGGAGATTTAGAAACCCAAACCAGATTTTCAAAATTAAGTTTTCAAAACCTTTAATTGATTATCTTTGAGAAATCAAACAAAAAATGGCGATCATTATTGTCATGTTCAAATAATTAACCATAAGTGATATCTTCTTCTTTTGGGATGATATATCATTTGTTGATGTAATTTTGAATATGAAATCAACGATACTCTATCTAGATTATCGTAGCCAGATATCTGATTGAACTTCATTTTTGATTCTTTGGGATCATATGTAGTTCCCTCCTAAATCAAGCTACGATATTCAGGATCGTGTTTGAAATTCTAAATTTGAACCCATTAGGAGATTTTATCTCTACCTTTCAAGATAGTATATTATCACTAATGGATGTTCAATTTCAGAATTCAAATTTAAAAATTAATTTTGAATTATTCCCAAAGATAATTAATCTTTTTCAAAACATATATTTTTCAATCAAACAAACTAATATATTTTCTTAATCACAAACAGGACATTGCTCAGAAAGTTTGGAGCTATTTTTTTGAGGTGGCTAACAAAGGTAATTTCAATTTCAATAGTGACATTTTGTCTATTTTAAAGTATTGGTTGACTAATACTAAATGCCACATCTACAACTTAATGCTGATCCTTATTATGTGGTTTCTTTGGAGGGCTAGAAATGATGCCAAAGATAATGAGATTAGGATGGATGCTAATCAAATTATTGCAAATGTTAGAAATAAAATTTTGCAACTTTATTCTGTTAATCTTATTACTGTTAATAATTTTAGGAATTGCTTAGATATGGATTCACAGTTGGGCATATCCATTGATTGTGAGCCGTTAGTTAAAATTGAGAGAATAGTGAGGTGGATCAAACATCCCCCTCATGTCAAACTTAATTCTGATGGTTCGATTGGGGCCTCTTTTATGGGTGTGGGTGGCATTATTTATAATCAGTATGGTGGTATTATAGCTGCTTATACTGGTTTGTTAAATCTTTGTAACGTGATTACTATCGAGCTTATGGGTTTATCCCATGGCCTTGACATTTTCCATAGATATGGGATTATGCATGTGTCAATTGAGGTGGATGCTTTGCTGTTAATTCAGATCATTCAAAATGAGGTTCCTCGCAATCCTCAAAATTTTTATATTATTAGAAGAATTAAACATTCTCTTTTTGCCCTTAATTATTCTATTTCTCATATTTATCGTGAGGGTAATTCTTATGCTGATTGGTTGGCCAAATTTGGGAGTCATCTTGATGTAATCAAGGAGTTTGATGCTACTAAATTACCTCCTTTCTTGACAGGTTTGGTGAATTTGGACAAACTTGGGTTACCTTATATCTATATTGGTTGATGGTTTATGTGTTCGCATTTTTTATTGTCTTTGTACTTGGTTGGTTCTCTATTTTGGATTTCTATTTTTTATGCTGGGACCTATTACGTCCATCATCCGGCTTTGTATAATGGTTTTTATGTTTTTAGTCCCTTTCAGTCATTTTTGTTGGGTGTTGGTTGGTGCTATTTGCTAGATTAGCTTCACATTTTGTGATTATTTTGATTATTTGTTAGGGATGTCTTTCGTGTTGGGTGATTTTTTATTTTTGAAGTTTGTTATTTTGTTGATCGGGTTTCTCTGGTTGGTCTTTTTCTGGGTTATTTTGCTGTTGATTCTGTTATGTGTTCAAAAGGAGGGGTGGTGGTTAGATGGGTCTTTAGTTCCTTATTTTCTTTGTTTTGGGTTTCTGTTTGGTGTTCTGGGTACTGTTCGTTTGTTCTTCTGGCTCTCAATTATTCTTTTTCTCTGTTTGGTTGGTTAGGTTTTTCTTAGTAATGTTTGTTGGGTGTCGGTTGGTGCTCTTGTCTCGCTTGGTTCCACTTTATGTGGTGGTTTTGTGTTTGGGGTTTTGAAGCCTATGGTGTGGCCGATCGGGGTTCTAGCTCTGGTTATTCACCTATCTAAGATGTTGTGTTGCTCTTTTGGGTGTGTTGCTGGGTGGTGCTATCACCTGGGCTTTGGGTGGTATTTTTTCTGGATGGGCTATTGTTATGTTCTTCATAATCATCATATTCGGGTCGTGGAACTTACTTTCTGGTAGGCCTTCTTTCGGCTCATTTTCTGACATTTTTGGCTTTGAGGAGTGGTTTTTGGTGGTTGGTGCTTGGTTATTTCTTGTTTACCAGTCGAATGTGTTACTTATCAGCTGGATTAGATATGATTTTTTATCCAGATTTGTCTTTCAAGGGGTTGTTGGTTTATGTTATATTTGCAATGCGAATATTCTGGGTATTTGGGTTGCTAGCTTATCTAGTTATGTCCATTATATCTGTTTAATTTTAATTAATCATACTTTTACTTCTACTCTCCTTGCTGCATTATTTTCTTGGGTTGGAGTTCTGTTCTTTTGCAGTTATGAAGCTGGAGGATTACGATGGTGTGGTTGATTTTTTTTTAAGAAAGATTGTGTTGATTAATTACTTTTGGATCTTTCTTTTTTGGGTACTTGCTCCGTGCCGCCCAAGATTGTATCTGGGCAATTTTGTATTTTGGAGTAGTACGGGACTTTCGACTCGTAGGTTTTCTTTCTTTAATTTGTGTAGCTCTTCAAGCATTAGTAAGTTGATGGTCTCTCTAAGGACTTTATAATTTTTTATTTATATTAACACGTAGGCCCCTCCCGGGGTTTCTCCTATAAAAAAAACATTGAATAACAATTTTATTTTCGGATTTTAATTTTTTATTTAACAATTAAAAAACTATTTTGATTACGGTAACCTTATGAACATAGTGCTATGGTAATTTATTTTACTTAATCTTATTACATCTAAATTAAAAATTATGAATAACCTAAATTTTTCAATAAAATATTGAAATACAATCTTAGTTTCAATCTTATTAAATAATTCTGAATTACTTTTAAAAATTTATATATATATAACTCACTATATTAGAAACTCTCAAAATAGCCTTAATTTTTTTTAAATGTAGTTATAATGTAGTAAATAAAAAGTGATTATAGTTAGCCATCGTTTTTGTTGTAATAATTTTTTATATGTTGGCAAGAATTTCAACTATTAATGAATTGCTTAAACAATTCATCTTTCCTAGTGAATAAATGTTCAATAAAATCAATTAACCCTTCCTGTCATTATTTTTTCCCTAAAAGTTTATCGTTTGTATTCACATTTTCATTAAATAAATAGGAAAAACTCAAACTTTTCTATTTTAAACAATTTCTTTGCTCCTAATAAACTGTTAGTCTAAGTACTAAACGTCAAAAATATTTAATATCATTGAAATACTATACTACCATTAATAAACTTATGGTCTTTTTAGGACAACTGCAATTTTTATAGAGATGATTATGAAGTTAATATTGGAAAAGCATTTTTTTAAAATAAATATTTAAAATATATTATTTCTAAAAGGTTGGAAAACAACTTTCTTACTTTTACCTTACATAAGTTGATCTGATTGTAAAAAATTAACATTCTATCACAAAAATATTTCTAAAAACAGCATGAAAGCGTTAGCCAAATGAAAGTTTGTTTGAGGTCTGAAAGCAAAACAGTCAGAAAGTTGCTGCGTGCAAACTTTTACATTTGGGTTTGTAATTTAAAAATTTTAACTAGTGAGGCAAAGTTATTTGATAGTTCTATGAGAGATATCTAGGTTTCGTTTGGGATGGCTTTTATACTGCTTTTTAAGGAAGTTCTTTAGTACAAAAATTTTAATTTTTGTAAGCAGTAAGAAAGCCGTCTTGAATGAATCCTTAGTGCCTATTTAAGATGCTTGTAGCTTTTCGTTATGGTGGTTGTAAAATTATTATGGGAAAAATATTTTTTTTATAGCTCCTTTAAAAGCAGCTTCCTAACTCGTAAAGAAATTTTTGAAAGCAGCAAAAAAATAAAAGCCAAATAGAGCTATAATTACTTTGAAAAGTAAAACATTAATAAAATTATCCTAAACAGATCCTTACTTTCTCATTTGTGTTTAGGAGCTCAATCTTTTTTCGTGACCTTCATCTTGATTAATAAAAATCAACTCTTGTCTTAGTGAGGCAATAGTCGTTTGCAAATAGAATTCAAAGAAATGGTCGCGTTCTCACATTATAAATTATTTAACAACATATTTTAATAATAATTTTAAAATACGGGTTTATATATAAATATAGCCATTCTGTATTGAACTAATAATCGGCTACAGCTACACGTAACAGAAATGGTCAATAAAATAAGATGTAGAAAAAAAAAAAAAAAATTCCTGCCCTATCCACACGCAAATGGCAGATTGACTGATCCTTGATTTTCTTTTCGTAGGCGCTATCACTCTCCTATAAATATTATTGCCCTTTAACTACCTGCACACCAAAGCAAATACAATCTAGCTTTCATAGTCATTCCCATTCAGAACGTGCCTTCCTCTCTCTCTCTCTGAACAAGCTAAGGACTAACATGAAGGTTGCCTCTGAAATTTCCTTTTCCAATAATGGTGAGGAGTTCAGTCGCCTTTTCTCCCGCATTGATGTGGATGGGGATGGTAAAATTTCTCAAACAGAATTTCAGCTTCTTATGATGAGAACTACTGGAGAGAAACTTAGCTCGGAGGATGTCGAGGCTATGCTCCAATATGCGGACTCGGATGGAGATGGTTTTCTTGATATGGAAGAGTTCATGGCAGTGGCAGGCATTATTGATGATGCGTGTCATGAGGTGGAAACAAAGAAAGAAGAACAGTACTTGAAGGAAGCCTTCAGTCATTACGAGATGGATGATCATCAAGGCTTCATCAACGCCAAGAGCTTGAAGAGGATGTTGAGTCGGTTGGGTGCATCGAGGCCAATCGAGGATTGTCAGTCTATGATTTGTCGGTTTGATCTCAATAGAGATGGCTTGCTTAGCTTCGACGAGTTTAAGGTCATGATGATGCTTTGATGGCTGAGTTGAAATATCTCATCTGTACATGTTCTCTCTCTCTCTCTCTCTCTCTCTCTCTCCGCCGCCCCCCCCCCCCCCCATACGTTGTACAAATTCAGTTTTCGTGGTTTATGATATAGGACAAGATCAAGTTTTCGTCTCATTAACATTTTCTTAAGCAAAGGAAAAAATTTCATTGATAAAACAATATAAAATAGGCATGCAAAACAAAAAATAAGCACAAAAAATAAATGAAAACCTAGAAATAGCTAACAAAAACTTAGAGATCCAAACAACTCTTGAGCTTCACCTAACAATAGATGCCAATGATTACACTGTTGGCTACCGCCATTTCCTGTCAATTGTCACCCAACAATCATCTTCTTAGCACCATCGCATGGCTTATGTCACCCAATCATCATCATCATCTATCATTACCCAACTACAATTTATTATTCATATATATAGTCGACCGACTAGATTCTTCTGGTCATCATCATCTGATGCCAATGCATGTCAACTTCATCCCCCACCTTCACGAATAATATTGACACATACCATTAGCTTTAAGGCTCATGCATATAGTCTCCACAAACGACAATGCTCGCCAATCACTGAACCCTATAATTGAAAATGCCATCTCACATTAACAGAAGTAAGTCAATCCATTAGCTTCTGAAAGCTAGCCTCACATTCAGATGTATAGATTAAAGCTACTAACTTATGAGTCAGTCTAGTCAGAGACGCAGAAATTTGAGAAATCCCTTTACAAATTTTCTGTAATAACTGGTCATGCCTAAGAAACTATGTACGTACCTCATATACTGTACTAGGCCTTAGAAAACAATCAATAGCCTGAACTTTATATGGGTCTACAGAAATATATGCACTACTGACCACACATGCCCAGAAAAGAGATACTCTACAACTAAAACTCGCACTTAAAAAATTTTTTATGCAACTAATGCGGCCTCAAAGTCTCTGAAATAATCCTCAAATTTTTGGTATGATCTTTCACAGAAGTAGAATAAACAAGAATATCATCTATACAAATATTAAAAACTAATCCAGATATTACCAAAATATTTGGTTCATCAAATCCATTAAAACTATTGGTGCATTAGTCACCCCAAAAGATATGACTAAGAACTTGTAATGTTTATATCTATTATTTATAGCAGTTTTCATCGCATCAACTTCTCTTACATTCACACGATAACATCCAGATGATAAATAAATCTTGAAAATTATAGAGGATCTAGCAAGATGGTCAAATAGACAGTAAATTAGTGGCAGAAGATATTTATTCTAAATAGTGATTTTATTCAACTCTATATAATCAATGTACATACTCATCGTACTGTCCTTTTTTCACAAAAAGAATATGTGCTCCACACGGAGACAAGCTAGGATGAACAAAACCCCGATTAACTAACTCTTGAAGGTGCACCTTCAACACTTAAAGCTCCTTAGGTGTCATTTTGTATGGAGCTTGGGATATAGGGGCCATTCTCATAAATACATCAATACAAAACTAAATATCTCTATCCAAAGGTAAACTAACTAGCTTTTAAAGAAAAGTATCTAGAAATTCCTGCACTATTGAGACATTAAAAATAGAACTAGAATCTACCCTACTATCTCAAATTGATGCTAGAAATACCATACAACCCTTTCTCCATACCTTGTCTACTTGCACTGTAAAAAGAAAATGGGATATTACTCTTTGAACTCTCTCAAATAAATAACTCTCACTGTCCAAATTTTAAGAGACTCACTTCTTCAAGTCATCAATCTAGACCTCATATCGACTCAATCAATCCATACCCAAAATAATGTCAAACTTAAAAATAGGTAACAAAATTAAAATAGACTTTCACTTCTTATCACAAACTATAATATCACAAAAATAGGCCATGTTGGCTATCATATAATTTCCAATCGGTAAATTAACAGATATGGAAGAAAGCAATAAAATTAAAGTCAAACTATATACATGAGCTTGAATTGGAGCTAGAGCAAGAACTACCAGACTCTCTCTAACTTGAGGATGGTCTCCCAGTTATATAACTTGCTACAAAACCATATCCATTAACTCTATCAAATGACCCATTAAAAAATATGCAAACCTAATTTGTCCTCGGCCTTCCTATAGATCTAACTGAACTCTCAAATTGGGGTTAGAGTGTTGATCAAATCCTACCTTTATTCACTCAGCCACCCTATGACTGACCTATCTGCATCAAAAATACTATATTGTTATAACATAATTCTGATAGGATTCACTACAGGAAAACACTAATTTTCGACAAAATTTCTGGCAAAAATAAATATGTCAAATATTCAGGCGAATTTTTTGACTGATTTTCGATGAAATATTTTCGACAGTTTTTTCGGCGAAATTTTCCAGCAGATTTCTCATGCATTTTCTAGCGTATTTTTCAATGGATTTCTGAAGGAATTTAAATTTTTCTGAAAAATAATTATTATAAATATTTAAAATTATTTATTTTGTTAAATTAAATTAATTAAATTAAATATTTTTAATTTTAATATAATTATCAAGTATTATAAATAATCTAAATATTAGTAATATTATTAATTAAATAATATAAATATGAAAATAATATAATTTTAATATTGTTAATTATATTTCAATTAATATTAATATTAGTTAATCTTAATTTACTAAGAAAGTCTAATTTATTATTATGTTAATTTTAATAATTAAAATAAATTATTATTATTATTATGTTATAATAATTAATATTAAAATAAATAATTATTATTATGACAATTTAAATAATTCTTAAGAAAGTCTATTCTAAATATAAAAATGCAGTTAAATCAATGTATTATTCATTACATCCTAAATGGTTTGTAAGCGCAATTCAGTTCGAACAACGCGCAGCATAGGCAGGGGCGGTGGTTTGGTTAGGCCTGGTTCACGGTCGGCGAGTTCGTGGGCACGCCTTATCCATGGGCCCGCAGGTTCATGTGCGAGCCTGGTTCACAGGCCTGCGGGGTCGCAGGCAGGCTTGGTTCTCAGGCCCGTGCGTTTGTGGGCAGGCCTGATTCATAGGCCCAGCTGGGCTTACTTCATGGGCCCGTGGGCCCGTAGGCGGGCTTGATTCACGGGCTAAATTATGAAATTTTTCATTTTTTTTGAAGCAATTTCTACCAGATTTTTGGCTAGAAAATCCATCAGAAATGTTTCCAGTGGAATTCTTTTGACGGTATTTATTTTCTGATGCATGAATTACCGTCAAAAACAATTCTATTAGAAATCCACCGAAAACATAAATTACAGGCGGATTTTAGTCATTCTCCGGCGGAAATAGCCTCTAAAAAATGATGTTTTTCCTGTAGTGAATGTTATCTACCACAACTTCGGCACACATGTGATCTACTAACAAAATTAGAATTAACCATGCTTCCACTTCTAGAAACTATTATAGATATAGACTATCTACCTATCCTAGACTCTCAAGGTCCAAGTTTACTCTTATTCCCAAATAATTAACTTCCAGAAGTCTCACTACCAAAATGCTTATTACTAGCACTTCACCACTATTGTGTAGCTTTCAAATTATTCTCAATCAGATATCCTCACTTTATAAGCTCAGAGAAATAAAAAAATCTGAAATGGAACGTACGGCTAGTGGTTGTCTCAGACTATCTTGTAATCCCCTAAGATATATATAACACTTCATTTCTTGTGTGCTAACCAACTGTGGGACATATCTGGCTAAAGTAGTAAATTCTGCCTCATATTGCATAACGGTACTGCTCCATTGAACTAATCTCAAAAAAGTTTTCTGCATCTAACATGAAAAAGGATCTATAAACTAAGCTCAAAATACATCAAAAAATTTCTCCCAGGTAATTAGAAAGTTCAATCTCCCACAAAAATTTTCCTCCAACTGGCCTATCCAACAACTCTCATCATATCCATCCAACAAAAAAATTGCTAACAGTACCTTCCTCCTAGGAGTACACTATATACCATCAAATATCTTATCCAGTCTTCTCTGTCAGTCCTCTGTTGTACTGGGGTCAACAATACCTTAAAATCTCAGAGGACTCAATCTTATAAACATTTGTAAATATTGGCCACATCATCAGATCAAACAACAGGAACTTTCCTTGTGCCGCAGCCATCAACTGGGCTACTAACTAGCAAACTATGAAACTATTAGAATTGATTGTAAGAGTAGTACTATGTACAAGTCCGGCCTGACCAATACTCTATCCATCCATCATATCTAGGTGTAACATATCCATAATCACACATATATAACACTTAACTAAATATACATACACTTGAAAATAAATAAAATGAATCTCGAAACCACCTCACTCAACCTACATATCAATTTCTTATAGCTTTATTCTTTGATCAAATTCCAAAACTACTTTTATAATACCAAAAATGCTTGTCACAACCAATCCCAATAAGTCCCACAAACCAGATATGTTCTATCATGTTGAGTTGTAATAATAGAATCCCAAGATCAAAGGTTTAAAATTTTTCAGAAGTTTCTGCCAAATTTTAACTTTAAAATAAAAATAAACACAGAGTTACTAATAATATCCTAAGTACTAAAAATAAACTTGTCCAAAGATTCATTTATCATCAAAATGCATATATAATCATAATGTATGGCTATAGATAAAAGTTACAGAATAGAGAAATAAAATTAGCCATAATCATGCAAAAATCTAAAGAAGAAATGCATATATAGACTTAGATCACAGTCTTGAAAACTGCTACTCAAAGACCCCTTCCCCATTCCCAAACCTTGAAAATAGAAAACAAAGCATCTGTAAGCTAACATAGTTCAACAAGCCATAAATATCGATCTAAATTCCTAATTACTTCTTTCTTAAGCATTCACAAGAAAGTTTAAATTCAATATCATAAATCACTATGTTGAGAAGAATAGCAATAGTAATTATTCATAATTCAAATAATAATGTTAGAAAATTAAATTAATAAGAAATTTCATATAAGTCTCACATCTCAAAATATAAAGTAACATATTTCTCCTTTAATAGACATAATCCAAATATTCTGGCACATTATGACTCCCAACAGACGAAATAACCCCCTTATCAGGCAAAATCTATATGTTTTGACAACTTATAACGTGATAGTGCAAACAGGTTGTTAGACCTATTGCTCAATGTCCCTTAGGCTAACCAAGAGGGGGGTGAATTGGTTCCTTTTTAAAATTACTCTTGATAATTTAGAAAATTTAAAAGCTAATCGTACAGTACGATATACCTTCGTACAGTACGAACAGAGATAATTTTTGCTCTTTCTTTTGAAATAGAAATTCAACCACAACGAGAATAAACTGCAGAAAATAGAAATACAGAAAAATAAATAGAGAACAGAAAACACCAGAATTTATAGTGGTTCGATCAAACTCGACCTACATCCACTCCCTAGAGATCCCTTCTCTAGGTATTGCACTAAAACCAAGTGTCTCTCCTTTTGCCCCCACAGCAAGGCGGAGAAGCCTTTACAAACTCTCTTCCACCAACCCCGGTGCGGCAGAGTACCGTCGTCCTTTTCACCCTCCAAGTGCGGCAGAGAACCGACGTCCTTTTCACCCTCCAAGTGCGGCAGAGAACCGTCATCCTTTTCACTCTCCAAGTGCGGCAGAGAACCGAAATCCTTTCGAACAATACTCTTGCAAAAGTCTCCAAGGAACTAGGAAGATACTTGAAGAACAAGTAAACGAAATCCTCTCAATTGGATAACCTTGTGAATCTCCTCACAATTTTCTCTTGAAAGATCTCTCAAAACTCGCTCTCAAACACTCTCCCAATCACTCCCCTCTCACTTCCCAAAAGAATTTTCGCAGAAGGATCTCTATTCAAAACAGTTTTGAGTCATTTTTATACTAAGGACAGGAAAAACCGTCCAAAAACTGAATTTTCAAGTTAAGTCCGTGCCGATCGTCCAGTACGATCGTCCATCGTACTGTACGAATAGTTCAAAAGATTGAACAATCCGTCTTGTACGACTCATCAGACGAACACAACAGAGCCGTTCGTACACATAGTTCGTCCCATACGAATGCTTGGACGAATCGAACAGTGAGCATCGTCCCAACGATTCATCCCGTACGAACGCTTGGACGAATCGAATAGTGAGCATCGTCCGAACACTTCGTCCTGTCCGAACGCTTGGACGAATCAATCAGTGAGCATCGTCCGAACACTTCGTCCCGTACGAATGCTTGGACGAATCGATCAGTGAGCATCGTCCGATTCATTCGTCCCGTACGAACCTCTGGACGAACCCAATTTTGAGCTGTTCGTACAGCAAAACTCATGTACGAAATGTTATTCGTACTATACGAACATGCCTTAGAAAAATTTTTTGTCTTATGGGTTCTCCCTGGAGGACATATTGTTCATGTCGTACTATACGAAATCAATTCGTACTGTACGATCAGTTTAAAAATATTTAAACTTTTTACTCCCCCATTGTGTGTGTGCACAGTTATCCAACTTACAATCACACTCTCTCAGACTAAAGAAAAAGAAGAAAAGAAAATTACATACTTCATTTATAGTGAACAAGTGAACTTGAAGTCTTCAACAGTCTTGAGTGTGAATTTCCTGAAAAATACTTTAGTACACACAGACAAACAAAAAACTCAAAGATATATATTAGAAGATAAATTAGACAAACAATAAACTTTTGTAATCATCAAAAACATAAACTGGAATTAGAATTCTCATGAACAAAACAATTCACTCCAATCAAAAACAATCTCCCCCTTTTTGATGATGGCAAAACAACTATTGTTTGATGATATACAAAAAAAATCTTCTAACATTCACTCAATGTATCCCCTTTAAATAAAAGATCTACACTCCCCCAAAGTAACCTAAATCTCTAAAACTGACTTATCCTATCCATAAGCTCCCCTTAAAGACCAATCAAGATATTTGAGGATAGACAAGGGAAGGAAAGAAAAGAGTGTAGAGCAATAAAAATAAAGCAAGCATATACAAGCACATACAAAAATATACATATAAAGCTCATACAATCATACGAACATACATCCAAAGCACATACAATCATACGAACATAAGTCAAACAAATAATAAAACTCTCCCCCTTTTGCCAACAGCAAAAAGAGCACTAGAATATAGCTGAGAAATGAAATTATGTTAAATGAAGTTTAATTACAAGATGAAATGAGATGCAAAAACTAAAGACTCAAAAATGTTAGATTTCAAAGTATGTTAAGGACAAGAAAAGTCGATCTATAGTAGTAATGTATTAGACATGTTTAGCAGTCTCAATTTTTGTATAGAAGAAGAGATAACATTATCAAAAATTATAGGTCTAAAGTGACAATTATTGATTAGTGAAAAAGAGACAAATAAAAAAAAACTAAATGAAAGAATATGTGGCGACTTTGCGCATCTTTTGATTTGAGGACACACTTTGTGTGTCTGTTGACAGTTGGCGACATTGCGCATCTTTTGATTTGATGAAACACTTTGTGTGTCTTTTTACATTTGGCGATATTGCACATCTTTTCTTATATGGCACATTTTGTGCATCTTTTCAAGCTTTGCTTATGAAGATTCTTTCCAATAAGATTATCTCTTTAGTCACAAATACAATAATAAAACACAAAGACATAGAATGTGAGAATAATGTTAAAACAACAATCATACATAATTTTTGACTAAATAATATGTCTAAATAAGATTTAAAGAAGATCTTCTAATCCACATCACAACATAACAAAATCTAAAAGATTTGACGTTCTAAAGTTATGCATACTATTTTTATTGTAATATGAACTTAATTAACATTTTAAATCATTAATTAACTATATTCAAGTGAAACAAGGTCATTTACTAACACAAAAAGTATAAACACCGAAACACTGAAACATTCCATTACTAATAACTTCACACCATACAATCATAGTAAGTTACACTTTTAAAGCACATATCAAATAAAGAACTTGCTAACAACATAAAAATAATAACTCACAATAAGATACTCATAGTCAACTTAAAAAAAAAACAAACATAGAGTGACACAAAATCATCCAAGCTAGTACTGAGAGGGACCCTGATCAGGAGGTGGAGGAGGTGGTATACCACCGAACAAGGAGAAATAGCTGTTAAGAGTTGCAATGTTTGTGTTAACAGCTTCAAACTGATCATCCTGCCTCTTTAAATGAGCCTCCATGTCATCAAAATGTTGGTCCATTCTATCAAAACGTTGGACCATGTTTTGATAGAAATCCTGCGAAGGTCCAGGTGCAATTGAGGGTGCACCTAAAGGAGCAGTAGCAAAATGAGGCTCATCATCTGAGCTGTCAGCAGTACCCTCTTTCCCAAATAATGCTCTAAAAGAAGCATCAGTGAAGTATAGTGGGAGCTCTGAAGGACCAGAAGGATGAACTAGATTGTACTTTCTCTCTAGGATATAACACACAACATGTCCTAAAGCAATATTTTTCTTCCTCTTCACACTAGCCAACCCAATATCAGACAGATAATAGATGTAATCTAAGATCAATTGAGCTTCATCTATTGACTGACCAGTCATAATAAGAAATGTTATTGCAGAAAGAAGAGGAGTCATATTAACTCGATCGCCTGCTTTAGGTATTATTGAAATTCTTAGCACATGTTGAATTATCCTAGCATTTTGATTCAACATTTCTACCCGAGGAACATGTGTAGGTATGCTTGCACCTCTAAGAACTTGGTTAATTTCAGACCAACCATTTTCAGGTCTTGTAGAGAAAGTATGAGCTCTAACCCCTTCAGTTCTAAGATGAATGTATTCTCCTAGATCCTCCTTCATTATTCTAACCTTTTGTTTAAGGACATAGGAAGCGATGGCAGTATGATTCTCGTTAAAGGTCATGTTTGCTAGGAAAACATGAAACAAGTCCTTATTGAAGGCATAAATCAAGGTCAATAGGAAAGAAAACTGTGTCGAGTCAAAGAGAGGCATAACTGCAAAATGAATGTTTTCTTGCAGTAGAATTCGGGAAGGAGTAACCTTAGACGCAGCATACCTAAGGTATGCTGCCTCATTCTCCTCACTAAGGAAATTTTCATCACATTCCCTTCTAGACGCCGGATGCCTAGCCACTCGTGCCCTTTTTCCACTCCCAGACATTTTCTCAGAAGGTTCTAAAGGTTTCTAGAAGGATGGTGAAATGAAAGAAAGTGATCCTTCTTTATATAGAAAAACCTTGATATCGTACTGTACGAATAGCATTCGTACAAGACGATCTTAGATTCGTCCGGGATGAATTAAAATTCATCCGAGACGAATGAAAACTGACAAAATGAAACGGTTTTTCGTAAACTGCTCGTCCCGAGGCGTCCTTTTGTACAGGCTTTTTGACTTTCTGATCGTACAGACGATTACGTGTTCGTCCGAGACGATCAGAAAATTAAAGGTCATTCAGGCGACGGTTAGGTTTGTCCCTCACGCAAAATGACACATGGATCGTACAGACGAATGACGTATTTGTACGTACGATCGCCAATAATAACTGCTCCTAACCGCATTTTCCTTTCCGGTCGTACAAACGAAATGTGGGTACGATGACGTAATCGTACAGTATGATGAAATATCATACAGTACGAATAGAACTATAAACCCCCAACACTCCAAAAACTTCAGCCTTTCACCATTCAAATACAGAACAAATAAAAACAAAATAAAAATTTAAACAAGAAACAAAAACATAATTATGAAAACAAATCAACAAACAAACTAACAAATACAAAACAAATACAAATACATTTGCAGAAAATTTTAATCAAGCATTTAGATCTATCACACCTAGCCTTGTCCTCAACATGCTAAATGTGTCAAAGGCTAAGGGTTTTGTGAAAATATCTGCAAGCTGATCTTTAGTAGCCACATGATGTAGTTCAATTTCACTTTTTGCTACATGATCTCTTATGAAATGATGCCTTATGTCAATATGCTTGGTTCTAGAATGTTGAATAGGATTCTTTGAAATGTAAATGGCACTAGTGTTGTCACAAAATATTGGAATGGTACCTACTACTAATCCTAAGTCACTCAATTGTTGTTTCAACCAAAGCACCTGTGCTACACAACTCCCTAAGGCAATGTATTCTGCTTCTGCTGTAGAAAGTGCTACTGAATTTTGTTTTCTACTGGACCAAGATACTAATGAATTTCCAATGAACTGACATGTTCCAGAAGTACTTTTCCTATCCACCCTACAGCCTGCAAAATCTGAATCTGAGTATCCAATTATATCAAAAGAAGAACTGTTCTTAGGATACCAAATTCCTAAATTTTGAGTTCCCAAAAGATATCTTAAGATCCTTTTTACTGCTGTCAAATGTGATTCTTTTGGATCTGCTTGAAATCTTACACATAAGCAAACACTAAATATAATGTCAGGTCTGCTAGCAGTTAAATAAAGCAAAGATCCAATTATTCCTCTAAACTTCTTTTGATCAACAGATTTTCCCTTTGGATCCTTATCTAATAGGACTGAGGAACTTATGGGTGTGGTGACTGGTTTAGCATTGTCCATTTCATACTTTTTGAGGATTTCCTTAACATATTTAGATTGATAAAGAAAAGTCCCTTCCTTATTTTGCTTTATGCTAAAGCCAAGAAAATAAGTCAAATCACCCATCAAGCTCATCTCAAATTCACTACTCATTATTTTTGAAAATTCATCACATAAAGCTTTATCAGTTGATCCAAAGATGATATCATCCACATATATTTGTACAATGAGTATTTCATTTTCAAATCTTTTCATAAACAAAGTGGTGTCCACACTTCCTTTAATAAATGATCGATTTAACAAGAAAGTGCTTAACCTCTCGTACCATGCTCTAGGTGCCTGTTTTAGTCCATATAATGCCTTTTTCAATTTGAAAATATGATTAGGGTATTTAGAATTTTCAAAACCTGGAGGTTGTTCAACATACACATCCTCTTCTATCACCCCATTTAGAAAGGCACTTTTAACATCCATCTGGTACAATTTAAAATCTTTAAAACATGTAAAGGCTAACAAAACTCTTATTGCTTCAAGTCTTACTACAGGGGTAAATGTCTCCTCAAAATCAATTCCTTCAACTTGGTTATACCCCTTAGCTACTAATCTAGCCTTATTTCTAACAATTACTCCTGAATCATTCATCTTATTTTTGAATACCCACTTAGTCCCAACTACACTTTGATCTTTTGGCCTTTCAATTAATTCCCAAACGTCATTTCTCTTGAATTGATTTAACTCCTCTTGCATGGCCAATATCCAAAATTCATCCAAAAGTGCTTGTTCTATGTTTGTGGGTTCTATCATTGAAATAAATGATGAATGATTCACTTCTTTTCTCAAACCATGCCTAGTCCTAACTCCTTCACTTGGTTCACCTAAAATCAATTCTTTTGGATGACTCCTTACAAATTTCCATTCTCTAGGCAATTGGTTTTCCTCTTCTTTTTTAACATTATCTTCAACTTTTTGATTTTCAAGCTTTTCATTTATCACCTCAACCTCATCTTCATCCATCTTAGACCCTTTATTATCATAAGATTCATCAAAAATAACATGTGTGGTCTCTTCATCTACCAATGTTTTCTTGTTTAAAACTCTATAGGATTTTCCAACACTTGAGTATCCTATAAAGATTCCTTCATCTGCTTTCGGATCAAATTTTCCTAGAAGAGTTTTATCATTATTATAAATAAACACTTTACATCCAAAAATATGTAGATGTGAGAGGTTGGGACTTCTACCTTTAAGAAGTTCATAGGGTGTCTTATCCAATTTAGACCTTATGTACACCCTATTCAATACATAACATGCGGTACTAACTGCTTCAGCCCAAAAATATTTAGGAAGTGAGTATTCTGCCAACATGGCCCTAGCAGTTTCCACTAATATCATGTTCTTTCTTTCTACAACTCCATTCTGTTGAGGTGTTCTCGGTGCTGAGAAGTTGTGTTCAATTCCAAGAGATTTGCAAAAATCATTAAATATTTCATTTTCAAATTCTCCCCCAGGATTACTTTGGATACTAACTATTTCAAAACCAAGTTTTCTCTGAATCCAAGTGGCAAAATCTCTGAACTCCTCAAATGATTCACTCTTATGATTCAAAAATCTAATCCATGTGAATCTAGTATAGTCATCCACAATAACATACCCAAATCTTTTTCCTCCTAAACTTAAGGTACTAACAGGTCCAAATAAATCCATGTGAAGAATTTCTAGGGGCTTGCTAGTTCTAATTTCCTTGATAGAATTGAATGAGGATCTCACTTGTTTTCCTAGTTGACATGCATCACACAAATGATCTTTAGTAAAATCCAATTTGGGTATTCCTCTAACCAGTTATTTTTGAGTGATTTTCCTAAGATTTTTCATGCTAGCATGACAAAGCCTTCTATGCCACAACCATGATTCATCAGATACAGTTTTCAAACACAAAGCAGTAGATGCTTTAACAGAATTAAAATCTAGCATGTAAACATTATTTACCCTGTCACCATTCAAAACAACAGTTCCATTTAGACTAATAACACAACTTGTAGGTAAAAACTTAATATGATAGCCCTTGTCACATAATTGACTAATACTCAACATATTGTGTTTCAAACCTTCAACTAACAGTACATTCTCAATAACAAAATTTTTTGAATTTCTAATTATACCTGTACCTACCACTCTCTTGGTGGTATTATCTCCAAGCGTCACCTTGCCTCTATTCCTGACTTCTAGCGATATAAATTGACTTGTATCTCCAGTAATATGCTTTGAGCATCCGCTGTCCAGGTACCAAATACTCTCACGAGGTCTTCTGTGAGAGCGTTTCTGCAAAATGATCAAACATTAGCCTTGGGAACCCAAACAAGTTTGGGTTCACCTCTTGACAACTTTAAACCAGATGCATGAGTGATATGCTGTGGTTTCTGCACCTTAGGTCTCCATACTAAATATGTTCTATACTTCAAAGTACAGGTATGGGAAATGTGTCCTAACCTACCACAAGTAAAACACTTTATCCCTGGAAAGGGATTCACTAATTTATTCTTCTTAAAAATTTTCTTTTTAGATCTTAAGTCAATGTTCTTGTGGTACATTTCATGAAAATCTTCCAGCTTAGGTGGTATTTTGTTTTCCTTAAGTGCTTTAATCTGGACTTCAAGATATGCATTGGCACTTTCTAAAATCGAGTTATCAATTTTCAACTTATGCTCTCTAGAATCCGACTCATCCATAAAAGTCTTAAAATCTTTTTCAAGTTCAGTTTGTGATGATTTTAAAAGATTGTGCTGCTTGTTTAAATCATCATACTCATCCAACAAAGTCATGTGGTTGCTATCAATTAATGCATGATCTTTTCTGAGGATCTCATAATCTTTTTGCAGCTCTATGTAATCCAAATTTAACTTAGCATGCAATTTCTTAAGTTTCATATATGCAGAATGTATGCGTTCAGAAACTTCAAATAATTCTTCATAGCTTAAATCACATACCTCATCCTCATCTGAATGCTCGAGATTATTAGCCATTAAGCACAAATTGGTAACTTCCTCTTCTGGTGCTATTTCTGATGAGTCTGAGGCTGAGTCCGCCCAGAAAGCTCGTTGTACTCTCTTTTTACCCCTTCTATCCTTTGGTTTCTCCTCAGTCTTCTCCTTGTTAAGATTTCCTTTGAGATTAGGGCAGTCTGTCTTGATGTGACCTGACTTTCTGCACTCATAGCAAATGACTTCATTTGAAGTCTTGACATTCTTCTAGAACTTACCCTTGTTCCAATTCTGACGTCTTCTCTGCTTCCTTTTCAGGAAACTTCTAAATTGCCTCGTCATCAGGGCAATATCCTCTTCGTCCTCAGGTAGCGATTGATCACTTTCAGAGTCATCCACCTTTAAAGCAATGTTCTTCTCCTTTCGCTTCTCACCTGCATCAATCTGTCTTTGAGTCACCGATTGCTCATAAGCAATTAGTGATCCAAGAAGATTGTCAACAGAATAAACATTCAAATCTTTAGATTCTATTATTGCAGTTATCTTTGCATCATATGCAGGAGGTAAACAACGTAATATCTTGTTAACTTTCTCAGCATTAGTTAACTCCCTACCTAAAGCATGCAATGAAGTGGCTATATGTGTAAAGCGAGTGTACATGTCTGAGATTGATTCATTCTGTTTCATGCAAAAAAGTTCATAGTCGTGCAAGAGAATATTCAATCTAGTTTGTTTCACTTCATTTGTACCTTCATATGTGATGCAAAGTCTATCCCAAATTTCCTTTCCTGATTTACAGGTAGAAACACGCATGTAATCTTCCGATTTTAAAGCACAAAAGAAACTATTCAAACACTTAGCATTCAGTTGCGCTAGTTCACGTTCTTCTACAGTCCAGTTTGCAAAAGGTGTTTGAACTCTTATTCCTTCTACAATCCTAGTTGGTTCAGTATAACCATCCTGAACTAACATCCACATACGATAGTCAAGTGATTGCAGAAAAGTAGACATGCGAGTTTTCCAAAAATCAAAAGGAATATTATCAAATAACGGTGGTCTAGTGATCGAGTATCCTTCCATAGTATTTCTATTTCCAAAATTAGCCATGATCGAAATTTCAAACAGTATTTAAAACAGATATTTTGAAATATGGCTCTGATACCACGTGATAGTGCAAACAGGTTGTTAGACCTATTGCTCAATGTCCCTTAGGCTAACCAAGAGGGGGGTGAATTGGTTCCTTTTTAAAATTACTCTTGATAATTTAGAAAATTTAAAAGCTAATCGTACAGTATGATATACCTTCGTACAGTACGAACAGAGATAATTTTTGCTCTTTCTTTTGAAACAGAAATTCAACCACAATGAGAATAAACTGCAGAAAATAGAAATACAGAAAAATAAATAGAGAACAGAAAACACCAGAATTTATAGTGGTTCGGTCAAACTCGACCTACATCCACTCCCTAGAGATCCCTTCTCTAGGTATTGCACTAAAACCAAGTGTCTCTCCTTTTGCCCCCACAGCAAGGCGGAGAAGCCTTTACAAACTCTCTTCCACCAACCCCGGTGCGGCAGAGTACCGTCATCCTTTTCACCCTCCAAGTGCGGCAGAGAACCGACGTCCTTTTCACCCTCCAAGTGCGGCAGAGAACCGTCGTCCTTTTCACTCTCCAAGTGCGGCAGAGAACCGGAATCCTTTCGAACAATACTCTTGCAAAAGTCTCCAAGGAACTAGGAAGATGCTTGAAGAACAAGTAAAAGAAATCCTCTCAATTGGATAACCTTGTGAATCTCCTCGCAATTTTCTCTTGAAAGATCTCTCAAAACTCAGTCTCAAACACTCTCCCAATCACTCTCCTCTCACTTCCCAAAAGAATTTTCGCAGAAGGATCTCTATTCAAAATAGTTTTGAGTCATTTTTAAACTAAGGATAGGAAAAACCGTCCAAAAACTGAATTTTCAAGTTAAGTCCGTCCCGATCGTCCAGTACGATCGTCCATCGTACTGTACGAATAGTTCAAAAGATTAAACAATCCGTCTTGTACGACTCATCAGACGAACACAACAGAGCCGTTCGTACACATAATTCATCCCGTACGAACGCTTAGACGAATCGAACAGTGAGCATCGTCCCAACGATTCGTCCCGTACGAACGCTTGGACGAATCGAACAGTGAGCATCGTCCGAACACTTCATCCCGTACGAACGCTTGGACGAATCGATCAGTGAGCATTATCCGAACACTTCGTCCCGTACGAACGCTTGGATGAATCGATCAGTGAGCATCGTCCGATTCATTCGTCCCGTACGAACCTCTGGACGAACCCAATTTTGAGCTGTTCGTACAGCAAAACTCATGTACGAAATGTTATTCGTACTGTACGAACATGCCTTAGAAAAATTTTTTGTCTTATGGGTTCTCCCTGGAGGACATATTATTCATGTCGTACTGTATGAAATCAATTCGTACTGTACGATCAGTTTAAAAATATTTAAACTTTTTACTCCCCCATTGTGTGTGTGCACAGTTATCCAACTTACAATCACACTCTCTCAGACTAAAGAAAAAGAAGAAAAGAAAATTACAGACTTCATTTACAGTGAACAAGTGAACTTGAAGTCTTCAACAGTCTTGAGTGTGAATTTCCTGAAAAATATTTTAGTACACACAGACAAACAAAAAACTCAAAGATATATGTTAGAAGATAAATTAGACAAACAATAAACTTTTGTAATCATCAAAAACATAAACTGGAATTAGAATTCTCATAAACAAAACAATTCACTCCAATCAAAAACATAACTCCCAATAGATAAATTTTTAATGAGTTTTAGATCCCCCAAATCAGATAGAATCTAAAAGATTCTGGCCCCTTATAACTCCAAAAAGACACTTGTCACATCAAAACTCTATAATATCATAAAATTTGATTACATAAATGCATATTTCTTCGCACATAGTAATTAACGCATGAAGGAACTCATTTTAGAATGTCATAATTTGCTACAATAGTGATAGCATAATACAATATTGTGTCAAAAATGCTTTATTTCAGAAAACAACCAATTATCATGGATTGTGGAGAACATTGTTTCAAATCTTTCATTATACTATAGTATTAGTTTTAAAGTCCAAATTATTATTAAATCAATTAAAAAAAGCATAATTTTCAAAACCCATGATATAAAATTAAAAAAAAATTCTAAATATTTAGAATCACAGTCTCTATAACATACAAAAAGTTGTATGTTATAAGTTTTACCAATGCAAAGTTATCACTATCTTTTAGTAATGGAAATATAAATTTAAATAGAAAATTTTGAAAATATCCATGTTATTAAAAATAGTGATAGCCATAGGGTGACTACCTCGATTAGGATAGTTTTCAGAACCGTGTTGTCACATAGAAATAATTTGAAGCAGCCTAAAATAAACTCTCTCTAGAAATCCCTCTCCTTTTCTCTTTAACAAGATGCTATGCATGAGATGAGTGAAGTGAATAGTGGAAAATGATATTTTTAATAAGTAAATTTGGCCTAGCATTGCGGCGCCTAAACTTGATAGCATTATGGCACCTAAACCTATTAGCATTGCAGCACTCCCATTTAGAGCCTATAGCAGCGTAGCGCCCAAACCTAGCATCACTGTGCTAGCTCAATTTTTCAAAATTCAGAGAGCACAACATTGGTGAGTCACCTTATCTAGCGTCGTGGCACCACATGGGAAAAAATCTAGATTCACAGAACATGCATTTAGATCTTTGGGATCCACTTCAGAACACATGCACACTTTCATACATATTTATAAGAAAGCAACAACAACAACAAGCCTTTATCACACTATGAGGGTTCGACTATATGAATCCTTTCTTTTATTGTGTCCTGTTAAGAGTCAAATATTCATCTAAATCTAATAAAGGTCTTTTCTAATATTTTCTAACCAAATATTTTTAGGTCTACCTCTATCTTTCTTAACATAAGTCAAATCTAATATATCTACTTTCCTAATAGGGTCATTAGAAGGTTGTCATTTTATGTAACCAAACCATCTTTGGTGACTCTCTAGTCTTATCTTTCAGTGGAGCTACTCCAACCTTTTCACGTATATGATCATTTTATATCATATCTCTAAAAGTAAAGCCAATCATCACCTTCAGCATTTTCATCTTTACAACACTTAACTTAATATTATGCTTCTCTTTTTATGGCCATCATTATGCTCCATAAAGCATTGCAGGTCTCACTGCCATCTTATAGAATTTTCTTTTAAGTTTGAGAGGGAATTTCTATTAAACAATAAGCCTGATGCATTCCTACACTTTAACCATCAAATTTGAATTCTATTAATAATATCCCCATCAATCTCACTATCACTCTAAACAATAGCCCCATATCTAAAATGTGTACTCTTATTAATAACTTGATCACCTAAAGTCACAATCTCCCCACTAAATATATTATTACTAAAATTACACGCCATATATTCAGTTTTAGATCTACTCAAATGAATGCCTTTAGACTCTAAGGTTGACCACCATAATTCAAGTTTACCTTCAACTCCCTCTCTAGTCTTATCAATAAGAAGAATATCATCAATAAAAAGCATACACCATGGTAAAACCTCTTACAAATTTTTAGTGAAAACATCCATGACTTAAGAAAAAAGATATGGGCTTAAGGCTGATCCTTGATGCAATCCAATTGAATAGGAAAATACTTTTTCAAACCACTTTGTGTTTGAACACAAGTAACAGCTCCTACATACATATCCTTAATGACTTGAATATAAACATTATTAACCCCTTTATTATGTAGAACTCTCCATAAAACTCTTGGAACTTTATCATATACTTTCTCTAAATCAATAAAAATCATATGTAGATCCTCCTGATTCTCTCTATACTTCTCCAATAAACTTCTCAATAAATGTATAACTTCCATAGTAGACCTACCTAGCATGAATCCAAATTGATTTTGAGAAACATTAGTATCATGCTGCAACCTATGCTCCGTAACTCTCTCCCATAGTTTTAAAGCATGACACATTAACTTAATTCCTCTATAATTCACATAATCTTGTGGATCACCTTTATTCTTAAAAATAGAAAACAATACACTCATTCTCCACTCATCTGGCATCATTTTAGTCTTCAAAATAAAATTAATAAATATAGTAAGAAAAGAGTTTCCTTCATCTCCTAAGAATTTCCACATCTCTATTGGAATATCATCAGGTCCAACATCTTTTCTACACTTCATTTTTATTAAAGCCTCTTGTGGGCTCCGAAAATTCCGCCCGGGCCTCCACTCGCTTTTGCTTTCTTTCGAGGGGAGAGTTCTAACGGATTAAGTTTCGGGGTAAATTTTGGAAGGCAGATGGGTTTGTAGATAAGACACTACCTAGAGATTTCGCCCTCATTTTGTGAGGACTTTATGATCTGAGTTCTGATTTCCTATAGGCGCAAGCCCCTATAGTTAATTACCCCTCCCAGTAATGAGAGAGAACTTTCGATTAAGGCTAGTCATCAATCAGATACGTATAGATACGTGCATCTGGCATATAGTAGCAGCATGGGATTTAAGCTTGGAAATTGAGGGGTTGATATTTTAAAATTAGAGATTTCACCATCTTGCACTTAAAGTGGATGGTGGGGGAATGGATGATGGACCCGATCAAGATCCCATGGTTCCGTCGTCCCGGGCCATCGTGGTCCCTGGTATACTTAGTCAGAGGAGGTAGTCAACCCAACCTGATAGAAGGATCCTTATCGGCAACCATGGGTTGCTTCGTCCAAGGGTACCTTATAGACCTAGGATGGGTATTTGCCTAAGGGGACAAATTTGAATATACCTTAGCTAACAGAGGGCTTTGTGCTCTATCAATCATATCCTATTGATTCATATCTCAAGGATTTGATGTCATTGGGGAGCATACGGGCTTTAGCCATAACCATAATATAATGGTGCCATTTGGTGGCAACCACCTGGTTCAGAGGGCCCCAAGTCATAATCGTTTATCCTGCAGAACCATTTCGCGGTAAAACTGTCGGTTAGAGGACTCGTACCACGACCTTGCTGGCAGGAGATTGTTTGAGAATGGATCCTAGTGATATTTTTGACAAGGCATTAGCTCTATGTGAGCTGAAGTATTTTTCATATTTGTCCACCTCGACAAACTGTTGCGGAGGGTGGATGGATTATGCTTTAAGTGATTGAATGGTGGATTTTAATTTTAAATATCGTAGAATTTTGAGATCCTAGGAAATTTTGTGGAGTTTTGGATTTTGATGGAATTTGGGAGGCATTTAAAAATATTTGTGTGGACCCCTCCGGTTGAGATCTTCAATCAACGCGGCCATCATCGGGGTATTTGGGGTCATTTATATTTTATTGAGTGGACCCTGTCAACTCTATCTACTGGTATATAGAGGATCGGGTTTCGTAGGCTTTGGACCTTTGTTAGTAAATTCTCTTGATTGTGGACCTTGGAGGCCTAATATGAATGCATAAAATAAATATTCCAGTCGACCTCGCGACTATATATTTATTTAATAGTTCTAGCAGTGTCAACTCCTATCTACCTGAATAGAAGGATCGGGCTCGAACTTGAATTCACATATTGACCCGCACAGCATCCCTAGACGTCACGTGTGTACCAATAACACGTTCCCCGGGGCCCATGCGGGTGTTTAGTGTATCCCCTTATGTATACCTATGTGTATACATATTATGGTGCATATGCAGGGGCATTTTAAAAAATATTTATGAACGCCTTCTGTCTGCTTTTACAAAGGTTGTAGATCCAGTGGCGAGGCATCATACAATCTCCCTTACTGCTGCTTGTAGGTAGGTAGATGTATTCATTCATATATTGAAATTGACTTCAGGATACTGCATTTACTGAAGACTTTCTGCATCTACTCGCAGATGGCATATAGTGCTCACATTTGTATTCATAGGAGACTTGTATGTCTTGCAGATCTTCTATAACATCTTGTGGGGATCTACATCTGTTGTGTATCTTCTATCTTTATTTGCAGTGGACCTCTACTATAGGAGTGTTGCAACACCTGTAACCCACTACTGATTTATGCATGTAGGCAGGTTGGTATACATATAACAAATCTTTCATTGTCGTTGCTGGAAGTTGCATTCATCATCACTCTCTTATATCTCCCTCATTTTGCTTGTGATCCTCCCTATTTGTTGTAGATGATTGTAGACCGATCATCATGACTGTCACATACTTCTTAGTATCCTTCCTCTAGGTAATTTACTGAACATGCTATTGACTATCTGTCATTTATAAATGGCCTTCCAATCTTCATTACTTACCAAATTTCATCATTTGTAGAGGGCAAATGATTCTAGATCTTGTGTAATTGCTCGTGAGTTTACCATCGTATTTCTCACTCTTTTTCTTACAAGCAGATTGTCCTTGGGGTTCTTTATCCACTAGGGATCCTTGCATGTTCATTTTCATTTAACTTTTTTCTTTGGTGTATCTATTTGGAGTTAGATTGTTGTTGGTGATAAGGATGCCATCACATCCATGCATGTTTCTTATGAGCAAAATAACAATCATGCTTGCTAAGACTTCAGCATAAGTCTTCCAAACTTTCATTGATGATCAAATTCTTTAATCAACTTTCATATTTTAACAAGATCATACATTCATCAAATTAGAGTTTGACTCTTTATGTTATTCATTTGAATTCAAATTCCTCTTTTGTCATGTTTGAATTTGAGTCCAACTCATTTGTTATTTGCATTCAAGTAAAATTCCTTGCGGTCCGAGGAAAGTTCAATTCCTTGCCTGATGTTGTACAGTTCGAGTTCAATGTCCACTTAATATTCAGATCAAGTTCAAGTTCCATGACTCATATAGTTACATTGAGTTCATTCGGATTCAAGTCAAATGCTTGCAAGTTCAAAGCTCAAATTCCACTTGATGTTGTATAGCTCAAATTCAACATGTAAGTTCAAGTTCTACCACAACTCTTCATGGTCCGAGCAAATCCAAGTCTTGAGTTCAAATACTTAAATTCACTTGAGTCAAGTGAATTTAAGTTCAAAACAAATTTGAGACCTTGTTCTTTGTTAATCATTTTGAATCATGTGTCATTTTGAATTATATTCATATTCAAATTTAAATCATTTGAGTTTAACATCAAGCTCTAACTCAAGTCCAATATGAGTTCAGGTTCAAATGTAGTCCTTCCAAGTTCTCTTGCATTTAGTTCAAATCCTTTTCCAAGCTTGAGTTCAAGTGTTCAAGTCATGTCAAAGTTCTTTGCATTTGTCCTTTATCATTTGCTTAGGTTTGAACTTAGTTTGATTTCAATTTTCATTATTCGCTAAAGTTCAAGTCCCCCGCACGTGTTCAATCAAGTCCAAGTCCTATTTTGTTCAGGTCCACAAAATCTTCAAATGAAATTTCGGTAGACTCCCAGCGTCTCCCGCATTTAGGGGAAAAAACCAAGAGGCTACCTTCCCCTCGACGCGACGTGCGCGCTTCAGGTAGATATTCGTAGACACCACGGCAGCAAATTTTTCTTCAATCCCCGCCAGCTACATGAGCGTTTAGGGGTCTTGGGCACCTGTTGCAAAGAAACACAGAAATTTCCCCATATGTGGGTACTTAATTTGTGTCCCCCTCGCGCTACATGAGCGGTTTGGGGATTACCCGTCTCGTCGCGGGCGCCGCACCGGTTTCCCACCCTACTACGCTATGTGAGTGCGTAGGGGGATTTGCCCGTTCGTCGCAAGCGTCGAGGGCGGGTTTAAGGCGATTGCCCGCCTCGTCGTAGGCGTCGCGCTAGCTTCCCTCCCCACTACGCTACGTGAGCGCGTGGGGGGTTCGCCAGCTCGTCGCTAACGATGAGAATGGGAATCTAGGTTTATGAATTATACCTTTGCGTAGGAGGACCGTCGGTGGAGGCTCGTGGATCGAGGTAAGGGAGGAGCATTTGCATTTTTTTGTATTAATTATAATTAATTAATTATAACTAATTATAATTAATAGTAATTAGTAATAAATTAAAAAAAATATTAAATATAATTAATAATGATCAATTACAAATAATTATTATTTATAATAACAAATTATAATTAAAATACTTAATTATAATTAATCTTAACTAATTATAGTTAATTATTATTAAAAAAAATTAACCATAATAAAAAAGGGATTAATTATAATTAATTTTATTTAATTATAACTAATTATCATTAATATTAATTAAATATGATTAAAATAATTAATTGTAATTAATCTTAATTATTCATTACTAATTATTATTATTAATAATTAAATACAATTAATTAAGATAATTAATTTTAATTAATTAAAAGTAGGATTAAAACAGGACTAAGCAAGTTTAATGAGACATTTAAGCAGGATTTGTGCTAACTCCTGTTAGACAGAATTTGATCATCCCGTAAATCTTACTGCGAAATAAATCCTCTGTTTCCCTCTTCCTCTGTTTAGTAGATTTATGGGATTTGGCCAAGAAAATGCAGGAAAGGGAGAAAGTTACCTTTAAAGAAAGCGAGCTCCTGTATTGCTTCCGATCAAAATGTCTAACTTCCAAACCAACAGGAGGGGGACGTCGGGCAAGGGCTAGGCCAAAGGCGAGCGACTGCTTGGGATCGGGATCGGCTACATGAGAGAAAGGGAAGATTAGTCACTGGTTGGCCTCGACGTCAGATTTTGATCGTAAGATAAGGACGGAGCCGGCTAGGATGAAGGAGGGTAGGTTACTTCCTCTCTCTCTCTCTCTCTCTCTCTCGATCGACGGAACAAGGGGGGGCCGACGGTGCAGCTTGCGACGGAGAGGGAAGGAGGGTCGGAGATCTTGCGAGCTGTGTGTCGTTGCGAACAAGTGGGGGAAGTGTCATATTTAACGACTCAAACGGGGACGCGATCGAGGCGAGCTTCGTATGCGAGGTACAACTGCAACGGCGCCGATTGTACAGTGATTTTGCGAGATTTTTACGGGATTTACGGATTCAACGAGTTTGAGGTGTGGGATTTCTGCCCTTTTTCTGTTCTTTATTCGTTGGTCAACAAATGCCCCCCAACAAATGTGATTCACATCTGGAGCGAATCACATTTGTTGTATGCAGATTGACCCTATGGATCTCTAGATATTTGCTCCAGATGTCACATAAAGGTCTTCATTTAGTGGATCTCCAAAAGATTGCTTGAATGTCACACTAAAATTTTCATTTAGTGGATCTCCAAAATTTTGCTTGGATGTCACACTAAGATTATCATTCTGTAAATCTTCAAGAATATATTTTTGTGTGTTTACAGATCTTTAGATGCATTTGGAATCTTCAGTATAGTTGACATGTTTGCTCTTGGCCAAATAGAGATCCCTTAAGCTCTTCTTTTGCACCACTATTTCCTTAGTTTTCAGCATTATTTTTTATAACTGCTCAACATCTTTCTCTGTCGTAATCATGTATAGATGTAATAGTTTTGTTGTATGCTGCTGATGTCATTCAAATTTATCTATATTTTATAGATTTATCAGTCGGTGGGACTTTGCAGTCTCTTTTACTGATTATATCTTGCTCAAATTACACTCCTGGCTGATGACACATCCAGTTTATGGAGGATCTTTCATTCTTTCTTCCTTTAACTATATTTTGGCAAGAAGTTTTAAATATTTATTTGGGGATCTCGGCATGCTGCGCGATGTCGACCCAAATAAACATTTAAAATGCCTCTAGTCTTTAGCGACACTTATAGATGTCATTCGGGATACTTCTTTTTGTAGCTTTAGTTTCCCTGAGATTTTGGTTCCTTCTATCCTGTGTTTTGTGCTGCGGATATTGATGGAAGATTGTCCGATTTGTCTTTACTGACTTGTCAGGTGATTTTTGTACCTTCTGCCCTATGCTTCTAGCTTTAATGGGCTTGACGAAGGAGTGGTTGCCGGTGACCAAAACCCTTAGGTTTGCAATAGGTCGATGGCGAGAAGTCATCGGTCCAGAGCTTTGTGCATGACGGACTTATTGATGACGGAATCCTCTTAGTTTAACCTCAGGCTTTATGCGAACTTTGGGATGATTTCTTCGGTCCTTTGCTTTGTGCTTTGGTGGACTTGTTGAAGAAAAATTCCTTCGATCCTAGCTTTGTGATTTTTGGATTTGTTGAAGGATTTGTAGGTTTTGGATTTGATTGATAGTACCAAATATAGGTAGTATCTTGATCCTTAACCACTTGAGGAGACTTTAATCTGAGTCACTTGAGTTCATCAGATTGGGTGAGCTGGGATTTGACAGCTCTTTGTCTTCTGGTTGCTGAGATGGGGGTTCCTCTACTGCGGCCTTTCTTATGGCGTGTTGAGTAGACGGGGCTGCCAGCGATCCGGCCATATTTGGGCTTGTTGGATCTGACTTTTACACCCATTCAGGCTTCAGACTTAAGCTAGGGGGAATGTGCTTCCCAATGCTGATTTTGCTGAAGTTGATAGATTTGGAGGTCTCCTTTGTGGTTGAAGATTTGGAGCATACACATATTCGGTAGTTGCTCGAGATTTTTCCTTCCCAATGGAACCTCGATTCTCCAGTCAATTAGGAGAATTTGGTAGACTACGATTACTTGAACTTGTCGAGTCAAATTAGCCTTCGTACTTCCTACAGTCCCTACTAACGGGTTGACGAAGTGGGGGTTCCTCTACTAAGGCCTTTCTTATAGCGTGTTGAGTAGACGGAGCTGCCAGCGATCCGGCCATATTTGGGCGTGTTGGATCCGACCTCTTGCACCCACTCGAACCTTAAGCTTCAGGCTGCTGAAAGACTTCAGGTTGTTCTGGCTCAATTTGTTAGAGTGCGAAGTCATAAAAGTCTCTCTTTGACCTTTGAAATCTTAGTTTGTTGAAGGAGGTGGTGTCTCAATCTTTTGAAGCTCACCTGCATATACTTTGAAAAGAATTCTTTGTATTCTTCAGTATAAAAGGATATTTGCGTTGGTGATTTTAAATATTTATTCGGGGATCTCGGCATACAGCGCAATGTCGACCTGAATAAATATTTAAAATGCCCCCTGTCTCGCAGGGACATTTCATAATGGAGTAAATTTGAAATTTTGTGATTTTAAATATTTATTTGGGGATCTCGATGCGTAGCACGATGTCGACCCGAATAAATATTTAAAATGCCCCCTATCTTACAAGGACATTTCGGAATAAAATAAATTTGAAATCTTGATATTTTAAATATTTATTTGGGGATCTCAGTGCGGAGCATGATGTCAACCCAAATAAATATTTAAAATGCCCCCTGTCCTGTAGGGAGATTTTGAAATGCATTCTTGCAACATAAAAGAATAGAATTTTAAAAATGTAGAGTGTATATGCTAATAAACATGCATGGAATACACAGTACATAAAACGTAATATTTCTTTAAGCAATTTTATGCATGATACTTCTTCAGGTGTCGACCGTTGATCGGCGGCATGGGCCTCTGACCGTGCAGATCGATAAGCTGGTAGGCTCCTCCTTGATACACCTTCTCGATAACAAAGGGATCGTCCCAATTGGATACGAATTTACCACCAATTTTTCGGTGAGGGATGATTGGCCTTCTCAGCACCAGGACCAATTCCCCTTCTTGAAAGGACCGAAGGCGCACCATCCGATCAAATGATTTCGCATCCTTCCCTGGTAGATTTCTAGGTTTTACTGGGCTTGCAATCTAACTTCGTCGATTGTATCGAGCTCCTCCATTCTTAGGCGAGCATTCTGCTCTTGAGTGAGCTCATTCTGGATAGCGACCCGAAGAGACGGTAGTTCAACTTCTAGTGGCAAGACGGCTTCAGCCCTAAACACTAGTGAGTAGGGAGTGGCTTTGGTGTTTTGTAGGTCGTACGATATGCCCACAACGATTCTACCATCTTTGCATGCCATTCTCTTTTATTCTTGGTGAGGATCTTCTTCAACAATTTCACCAGCGTCTTGTTGAATGCTTCAACCAAACCATTGGCTCTTGGGTTATATATAGACGAGTACCGCCAGTCAATCTTGTGACGATCTACAAACTTATAGATTTTTGTACTCTTGAATGACATGCCATTATTCGAGATCATGCAGCGCAGTACACCGAATCTGTAGACGACATTGTGGGTAAAGAAATTGATCACGTACTCGAACGTGACTTCTCTGAATGGAGCTGCTTCTGCCCATTTTGAAAAATAGTATGTTGCTGCCAGAATAAAGTGGTGCCCCGATGAAGACGGCGGATCTATTGGCCCAATTATATTTGTGCCCCAACATTCAAATAGCCAGGATGCTATCGTTGGATGCATTGGATTTGGCGGTTGATGAATAACATCCCCATGAATCTGACACTCGTGGCACCTCTTAGAGTAGTTGATACAATCTCTCACCATCGTAGGCCAGTAATAACCTATTCTTTTGATTTTAGCAGCCATCTTGGGACCTGACTGGTGTGCTCCGCAGAGTCCTTCATGAACTTCTGCTACCACTTTATCAGCTTCCTTGGTCCCTAGGCATCGTAGCCACATCTGGTCAAAAGCCCGCCGATATAGCGTATCATTGACAAATACGTATCGCAATGCTCTTTTTCTAATTTCTGCAGCCAGAGATTTATCTGTTGGGAGTTTGCTTTTTTTTTTTTTGAGATTGTCGACGAATGGTTGCCTCCAATCGTCTTCAACTTCAGCATCTAAGTAATCCAACCACGACTCTGAGAATCTACCGGTTCTTCGTCTCTTTACTACCTGACGTTCCCCTGGTTGATTTTCAGTAGTGATTTGTTGGGGAGGTTGAGGATCAACCGGGGTTGCATCCTACTGGCTTGAACCTGGTATTCCCTCTACCTGTGGGAATTGTAAGATTGCTGGCTCTAAGACCCGACGATTTTTAACTGTAATGAATATAGGTGGCCTCTTATCTTCATTTGCAAGCTCCTTGGCCAGTTTAGCTAGACAATCTGCTTTTGCATTCTGTCCTCGAGGAACTTGAGTTATCTTGACATTCGGTATTTATTTTAGAAGCTCGAGAGCTCGTCAGTGGTAGTTGGCCAATTCAAGTTTGCAAATCTTCTAATTGCCTAAGACTTGGTTTATCACAAGTTGATAATCACCAAAAATTTGGAGATCTGTGATTTGGAACCAATTACAATCTTCAGTCCTACTATTAAAGCTTTATATTCGGCTTCATTAATGGTCTGAGGTTCAGTTAAACTGAACTAGAATCTCATGATACCTCCCTCGGGTTCTATAAAGACGAGACCTATGCCAGCTTGGGCCTTTGCAAGATTTGGAGGTCTGGGAGACTTGATAGACGATGCCCCATCAAAGTACATCTCCCAAAATTGAGGTTTTTCCTCTTCCTCGACCTGCATGATTTGTTTATCTGGCAAATGATCGTTGAGTGGAGAGTCTGCTAGAATTGGATGCGCGGCGAGAAAATCTTCCAAAACCTGTCCCTTTACCACCTTTTGCGGCATGTACACTATGTCAAATTGCAGTAACAGCATTGCCCACCTTGCTAAACGACCTGTCAACGCTTGTCTTGTCATCAAGAACGTCAGCGGATCGATCTTTGATATTAAGGTGATTTTCTGAGAGAGCATATAGTGGCGGAGCTTCTGGACGGCAAAGATCAACACCATATAATGTTTCTCGATTGGAGAATATTGCACTTCTGCTCCGATTAATCTCTGACTGATGTAGTATAGTGTATTCTCTTTTTCTTCTTTATTGTGTTGAGCCAGTAATGCTCTAAGGGACTCTTCTAGTGCTGCCGTATACAGTATAAGAGGCTTCCCCGGAATTGGCGCTGCGAGAATGATAGGATTTAACAGATATCTTTTGATGCTATCAAAAGCTTCTTGACATTCCTCATCCCATTTAAAGCGGACGTCCTTTTTCATCAATTTGGAGAATGGCTGGCACCTACCCGACAGATTCGATATGAATCGTCGAATGAAAGCTAATTGTCCATGCAAGGAGCGGAGTTGACGGAGGCTTCTTGGCGGTGGCATCTCTAGAATCACCTTGATTTTATTGGGATCAACCTCTATGCCTTGATGACGAACGACATAGCCAAGAAATTTACCGGAGGAGACCCCGAAAGCACTCTTAAGGGGATTCATCTTCAAGTTGAATTTCCTGATTCTTTCAAATACAATCCTCAGGTCGTTTAAATGATCTTTCTGGTCAATGCTCTTAACGACCAAGTCGTCTACATAACACTCGACCTTCTGATGTATTAATTCATTAAAGATATAGGTCATCACCCGTTGGTAGGTGGAACCAGTGTTCTTCAGGCCGAATGGCATGACTGTATAGCAAAAAATACCGACGGGCATTCTGAATGATGTATGCTTTTCATCTTCTGGTGCCATCTTGATCTGGTTGTATCCTGATGATCCATCCATAAATGAGAACATGTCATAATTTGACGTGTTGTCTACCAGGAGTTCGGATACTGGGAGTGGGAAGTCATCTTTTGGACAAGCCTTGTTGAGGTCCCTGAAATCAATACAGATACGGATCTGTCCATTCTTCTTCTTGACGAGGATAATATTAGCGATCCAGTCGACATATTTCTCTTCGTGGATGAATCCCGCTTCTATAAGTTTATTCGTCTCTACGATCACCTGCTCTTCAATCTCCAATCTCATTCTCCTTGGAGCTTGTTTGATGGGTGCCGCATCTAGTTTGATTGCTAGTCTATGAACTACTACATCAGGGGATAAGCTAGGCATCTCAGCATATGTCCAGGCAAAACAGTCCCTGAATTCACAGAGGAGTTCTTTTATCTCTTCCACCTGGTCTTCTGGCAGAAGGGAACTAATGAAGGTTGGGCGAGGGTCATCCTCGGTTCCCAAGTTGACTTCTTTTAGTTCATCCATAGTGGTTGCCTGTCCACCATCTTCAAGCTCTTCAGGTGCAGGCTTGGCCTCTACAAGTTGATCTCATAATCATCAGCTTCATAGACTTCTTTATCAGAAACGCCATTGGATTCAACTTCCCTTCAAGTGATGGCTCGGCAAGTCTCCTTCCGGAGGTATTTTCGCCTCATGAATCTGATACCCTTATATACATCCATATCCTTCCTTCATAAGGGACGCGGTCTCCTTCCGTACCAGAGGCATAGGCATGTACGGAGCTGTCGCTTGGAGGTAGGGATATTGATCTATTTTTGCAATATTCTTTGAATGCCTTTGGTATTAAACCTAGGCAGCCTCGTAGGTAGTAATTCTTCAGAATCTATGAAGACATGGCCCCAATCACGATTCACTTCTTCAACCTTTCCTATGGAATAGAATATATTCCCTGACTCAATCCCCTTTTTGATCGGAGGTAGATAAAGGGTCACGAGTTCTTCAACCTTATGGACATCTCGTGGAATTATTTCTTTGAAATACTGTAGGGGAACACGAGTGACTACGAGCACGCTGTCTGAGATTTACAGGCTATCTATTCTTCTAGAGAATACATCTTGCACCGTGTTCATGTAGATAAAGTCGTCGTCATAATCATCATTTGAATATGCGACCTCCTTACTCCATTCATCCATCAAATGGTATACCCTCTGGGATTTTGTAGAGGTGACCTCATCTTCATCTGTGTCGCTCCCAAGGTGAGGTACATGTTTTCTTTCTTTAGAAGTGGAGGTGGTAACTTCTTTGGAAAGAGTCGGCGCTGCCTTCTTTCTCCCCACCTGCTTCTTTTTAACTTCTTGTCCAGGCTGGTTTGCAGCCTTTGAATTTGACACTTTAGCTTCGAGAGAGCTTAATAACTTTTGCTTCTTTGGCATGAAGTACTGCGCATCTTCATAGACTGTTGCTTCATGGACATTAAAGGGCTGGATGTCACCAGAGATCCTGAACTCCTCTCCATCCATGAGATACTTCATGGACTGGTGTAATGTTGACGGGACAACGCCATATTCATTCAGCCAGGGGCGACCTAGAAGCGACTTGAATGAAGTGTCACGTCAATTACATGGAACTTGGCTTCTGTATGAAATTCTCTAAAGATAAGAGGGAGCATAAACGATCCAAGGGTTTTCTGCCCTTTCTCGTTAAAGTCGTGCACCATGAGCTTATCTGGCCCGAGGTGCTCTACATTGAGGCAAAACGAGCTTAGTGCTTTTAAGCTCATAAGGTTGATAGAGGACCCAGGGCCGATCAGAATTTGACTGATTACCAAATCGTCACTCTCTGTAGTAACATACAGAGGTTGATTATGGTCTGCAGTCCCGAGCATCATGTCATCCTCGGTGAAAGTGATGAATGGTTCGTTACGAGCTTGCAGGACCTCAGTCAGGTTGCGCTCAGCGAAGTAAGCCTCATATCTTTCGGGGTCTTTGAGAGCCTGAATCAAAGTCTCCCGAAGATCCTTCAACATCACCAGAGCATCGTATATGCTGAGCTGGGCAGGGATCTTCCTCAGATGGGATAAGATATTATAATCTATTCCCTTAACTAGAGTATGTTTCTTGTTGGGATCCTCGGAGATAATGTCTTCGTTGACAACTATCTATTTACCCTTATCTTTGTTGAATATTCCTTTCTTTGGAGGGGACAGAAATACCTTGCCACTTCTTAACTGCACTTGAGCGATCTCTTCTTGTTCAGACTCGCTTGACGGTGCATTTTCTTCAGAGTCTGCCATCATCGCATCTAGAGATTCGCTTGTTGATTCAGAGTCACCTCGCAGATTCACGTGTTTGATCTGCGATGCTATGTCGGGGTCCGATTCATTTTCTTTTGGAAAATATAAATCTTCCTCTGAACTGTAGTCCATTGGTGACACCATCATACATGATTCAGAGGGTATATCTTCAGTACATTCTTCTTTTGTCAGCGCATTTGGAGCTACCGAAATAACCCGACACACTTCTACTAGAAGAGGGTCTTAACTGCTTTCTTCAGCTTCCTCTATTTTAAGCTCTGTCAAGAAATCAGCGAGCTTAATAGGTTGCCTTGCAGTTTGGTAATATTCATCCAAACTGTCAATGACCATTTGAGTTGTAGCCTTTTTTTCCTTGGGCTTCTTCAACTTTGTCTTCTTTTTGGACCTTGCCTTTCCATGTTTTGAAGGACCGGCTTGGTTGGGAAACTGTTTAGAGGCAGATGTCTGTGCCACAGGCAGTACCTTCAGATTTAACACTGGCTCCATAAGAGATTTCCATTTTACACCCGGAACTCCTTCAAGCTGTTTCAGTATTTTCACAGTTTTTTTAGAGACCGCAGTTTCCTACTGCTCTTCTTGAGCTGGCTTCTTTTCATTTTTCCTTTCTTCAACCGGGGGTACAGAGGAAGTCGTAACTACCCGAGTCGATTCTTTTCTGGAATGAGTCAACATATTGTTGGACAATGTGAGCTCTCCTCTTTGATATTTTCTTTCAACCCAATCTTTGAAGACATAACAATCTTCAATTGGATGACTCATTATCTGATGATATGGGCAGTAGTTTGGATCGCCACTGTGTTTTGTCTCCTCGGGTCTCTTGCACTCTGGCAGTTCTAAACTCGCTTTCAACGCCTGTCGAAATAACTTGGCGAAGCTTTCCCTTTTAAATGAATATTCTTTATTCATTTTATCTTTGAGGGAAGGGAACGTTCGATCACCGGTTCCCGTCATTTGCCGCGGGCGTTCTCTACCGCCCTGATAAGTTTGTGGTTTGTCATTACCCCCGAGTATCAGCTTTGGCTGGGGGTTAGGATTGTAGACTTGCTTAGTCTTTTCTTGATATTGCATCGGCTGCTTGCCTTTGTCTACGTTATACATCATCTGTTTCTCCTTATCAGCTTTGGAGAAAAATATGGAGTCAGCCTCACCTCTTCTAGCACCTGAGGCTTTAGTTTTCTTAGGCTTCTCAGAAGAATTTTTTGATTTTAACAAATTCAATTTCTTGAACTTTACCACTCTATCCAGTAGATCCTGAAATGTGGTGATAGTAGCCATGCACAGGAAGGGTTGCATTTTATCGTCAATATTTCCCATTAACAACTGTACGGCATGCTCCTCTTCAAGCTGTTGTTCACATTTCATACTCAAGTTACGTCAGCGAGGGATATATTTAGTCACTGATTCTTCCTTCTTTCTCTTATTCAGAGCAAGGTCAGCGATCGTTATTTTCTCGGTCGCACTAGCGAACCTCTTCATAAACATATTCTCTAACTCTATAAATGTCTTTACAGAGTCATTTGGTAGTTCAGCGTACCATTTGAAAGCAGCTGCCGTCAAACTGCTAACGAATTGTCGGAAGAGTAGAGCATCATTTCCTCCAGTGTTCCCGCAGGAGGCCTTGAATTGTGCCAGGTGCTGTCTAGGATTTTTATTGCCATCAAAAGTGTTAAACTTTGGCACAGAATATCCCTTCGGGTATGCCACCTGATCATACTCTGTCAGGTACGGGCGACCCTTTCCTACCAATTTTTCTGTCTGATCAATAGCTATAATAGCCTTGATCTTCTCAGTGATAATCCCTTCAAGCTGTGCAGCAGTCACAGGCTCGGAGGTACTTGCGATATTCTGCGGAATGGGCTGACGAACGGTGTTATGGGCCACACGACCACCTTCGGGAGCTCCATGTACTCCTGACACTTGTGGCGCTTGGAAGTTTAGAGGATCAGGGGAAGGATTAGTCATAGGACCGACTGTAGCATTTTTCTACATCATCTACATCATTGTCGTCATCTGGGCCATCATCTCGGTCATTTTCTCGTTCAACTGGGATATCTCCTTATCTTTAGCCTTCATTTGTTCCCCCATTTGTTGTAGTACTTCGACAAGCGCGACATCATCAGTCGCAAAAGGATTTTCTTCCTCTTCATCTTCCTCAACTCTTTCCTCATCAAGGGGATCACCTCTGTCAAAAATAGGCTCAACCTCATGTTGACGCCATTATGTTCCCCTAGGTTGGGGCTGTCGACTGTGATCACCTTCGCCCTCTTCATGATAGACTTCCTCGATGGCACGAGTATGTCTTGCCATATAGACGACCTCTATATTTATAGAGTCATTCATTTCTTCCATTCCTTCTTCCATAAACTCAAAATTTTCATCCACTTCCATATATTCATCATCTTCTATGTTTTCTTCTTCTTCTTTATTTTCCTACCCTTCTATGCCTTCTTCTACTTTTTCTTCTAATACTCGAATCTCTGAGCGACGGTGCCATTGGATCTCCGGCTCTTGATTCGGTAAGGAGATTTCTTCGATCCGCGAGCTACAATCGAAATTAGATTCTTCTCTTTGAGGGGATGACGGGTGACGGGATCCCCCGAAGGATTCTCCAAGGTGTCGACCGTCAGGATTGACATCATCATGGATCTTCTTTTGGACCCATCTCTGATGTTGCTTGTGGGCTGGGGCAGATCTCTGGGAAGCAGTACCGGATGTCACGCCCAGATTTAGTTCTCTTTTTCTTCCTTCTTTATTTTCTTCTCTGTGAGGCCTTGGCCTCTAGACTTGTTTTCCTTTCTAGCGGGACCTTTCGGCAGCGGATCCCTGAACCGATGCTCACCGCACGGGGCTGTCCTAGATTTTCTTCGATTCTCCACAAGCAATGATTCCTGTGGTGGGGACCTTCTGGCCTCAACCGTCAATGGCCGCTGTAATTTCTTCTTCTTCAATCCCCTTTCTTTTATTGTCTTCAGTACCCTATACACTTGGGATGACAGGGTTTTAGGCTCATATCTCCTTGGAGGGGCTGGAACTTCAGGTTGTCGGTCCCCAAAGGACTTCTTAAGCTCCCTAGTAGAGCTGTTTCTTCTCACCCACCTTAAATCAGAGAATTTGTTCCGAGTGGGGGCATTGACTTTGGGCTCTTGAGCAGGTAGGCTTGAAGGATGGACTGGCAGCTGTTGCTGCTGAGCATGAAGCTCAACATTCTTCTTCCTTCTCAGCCTCCTTGTGAGTCTCCCTCCAGATGAGGAGGCCTCAGCATCGTGTCTTCCGGGTGCAGGTAACCCATTTCGCAGAGATGTGGTGTTTGTAGTCATCACAGAAATTCTTCCACCGGTCACAACTCTTTTGGTGGTAGGGGCCTCTGGCTGTGAAAGCCGCTCAAACAACGAAAACCTCTTCCGAGGATTTTCAGCAATGGGTCGTTGTGCCGGTAGATACGCATGACGGGTAGGAGCTCCGGCAGGTTAGAGTCTCCTGTCAGGCCTTTCAGAATTTACCTGATTCGCTGGAACGACAGTAGTCCTTGTATTAATTGTCGAGAAGTCAACACTACCAAACTAGATGGTAGCTCCGACGTTTCCATTCTCGATAATGGCATTTGCCAGTTAGATCCTGGCTCCTTGTCCCAGCTGGACAGTCATTGGTGTGTTCTGTAGCTCCATCTGCATAAATGAAAGGTAAGGGTTAGTAATCAGAATCTGATACATCACCCCATACTTTCAAAAATACAGAGACTTGCACAGAATATAAAACAAAGTAGATAATATTAGCAAGCAATTAAAATCATACAAATTTAAAAAACTCTGCTAAATACGTTATCTCAATGAATGCATGATGAATGTAATGATCATTTTTAGAATATTTAATATTTATAAATGAACGATCATCTTAGAAAATTCAAAATTTTAGTACGTATTAATTAGCTGTTATTATAATGCTGAGATGACTAGCCAAAGATGGAAAGAGAAACTATTCCCCAGCGGAGTCACCAGAAATCCGTGGGCTCCAAAAATTCGGCCCCGGCCTCCGCCCGCTTTTGCTTTCTTCGAGGGGGGAGTTTTAACGGATTAAGTTCTGGGGTAAATTTTGGAAGGCAGATGGGTTTGTAGATAAGACACTACCCAGAGATTTTGCCCTCATTTTGTGAGGACTTTATGATCTGAGTTCTGGTTTCCTATAGGCGCAAGCCCCTATAGTTAATTACCCCTCCCAGTAATGAGAGAGAACTTTTGATTAAGGTTAGTTGTCAATCAGATACGTATAGATACGTGCATCTGGCATATAGTAGCAGCATTGGATTGAAGCTTGGAAATTGAGTGGTTGATATTTTAAAATTAGAGATTTCACTATCTTGCACTTAAAGTGGATGGTGGGGGAATGGATGATGGACCCGATAAAGATCCCATGGTTCCATCGTCCCGGGCCATCGTGGTCCCTGGTATACTTAGTCAGAGGAGGTAGTCGACCCAACCTGACAGAAGGATCCTTGTCGGCAGCCATGGGTTACTTCGTCCAAGGGTACCTTGTAGACCTAGCGTGGGAATTTGCCTAAGGGGACAAATTTAAATCCACCTTAGCTCACATAGGGCTTTGTGCCCTATCGATCATATCATATTGATTCATATCTCAAGGATTTGATGCCATTGGGGAGCATATGGGCTTTGGCCATAACCATAATATAATGGTGCCATTTGGCAGCAACCACCTAGTTCAGAGGTCCCCGAGTGATAACCGTTAATCCTGCAGTGCCATTTGGCGGTAAAACTGCCGGTTAGAGGACTCATACCACGTCCTTACTGGCAGGAGATTGTTTGAGAATGGATCCTAGTGATATTTTCGACCAGGCATTAGCTCTATGTGAGCTGAAGTATTTTTCATATTTGTCCACCTCGAGAAACTGTTACGGAGGGTGGATAGATTATACTTTAAGTGATTGAATGGTGGATTTCAATTTTAAATATCTTAGAATTTTGATATCCTAGGAAATTTTATGGAGTTTTGGATTTTGATGGAATTTGGGAGGCATTTGAAAATATTTGTGTGGACCCCTCCGGTTGAGATCTTCAATCAACGCGCCATCATCGGGGTATTTGGGGTCATTTATATTTTATTGATTGGACCCTGTCAACTCTATCTATTGGTCGATAGAGGATCGGGTTTCGTAGGCTTTTGACCTTTGTTAGTGAATTCTCTTGATTGTGGACCTTGGAGGCCTAATATGAATATATAAAACAAATATCCCGGTCGACCTCACGACTGTATATTTATTTAATAGTTTGAGCCGTGTCAACTCCTATCTACCTGAATAGAAGGATCGGGCTCGAACTTGAATTCACTTATTGTCCCGCGCAGCATCCCTAGACGTCACGTGTGTACCAATAACACGCTCGCCGGGGCCTATACGGGTGTTTAGTGTATCCCCTTATGTATACCTATGTGTATACATATTATGGTGCATATGCAGGGGCATTTAGAAAACATTTATAAACGCCTTCTGTCTGCTTTTATAAAGGTTGTAGATCCGGTGGCGTGGCGTCATTCGATCTCCCTTACTGCTGCTTGTAGGTAGGTAGATGTATTCATTCATATATTGAAATTGACTTCAGGATACTGCATTTACTGAAGACTTTCTGCATATACTTAGAGATGGCATATAGTGCTCACACTTGTATTCATAGGAGACTTGTATGTCTTGCAGATCTTCTATAACATCTTGTGGGGACCTACATCTGTTGTGTATCTTCTATCTTTATTTGCAGTGGACCTCTACTGTAGGAGTGTTGCAACACCTGTAACCCACTACTGATTGATGCCTGCAGGCAGGTTGGTATACATATAACAAATCCTTCATTGTCGTTGATGGAATTTGCATTCATCATCACTCTCTTATATCTCCCTCATTTTGCTTGTGATCCTCCCTATTTGTTGTAGATGATTGTAGACCGATCATCATGACCGTCACATACTTCTTAGTATCCTTCCTCTAGGTAATTTACTGAACATGCTATTGACTATCTGTCATTTATAAATGGCCTTCCAATCTTCATTACTTACCAAATTTCATCATTTGTAGAGGGCAAATGATTCTAGATCTTGTGTAATTGCTCGTGAGTTTACTATCGTATTTCTCACTCTTTTTCTTACAAGCGGATTGTCCTTGGGGTTCTTTATCCACTAGGGATCCTTGCATGTTCATTTGCATTTGACTTTTTTCTTTGGTGTATCTTTTTGGAGTTAGATTGTTGTTGGTGATAAGGACGCCATCACATCCATGCATGTTGCTTATGAGCAAAATAACAATCATACTTGCTAAGACTTCAGCATAAGTCTTCCAAACTTTCATTGATGATCAAATTCTTTAATCAACTTTCATATTTTAACAAGATCATACATTCATCAAATTAGAGTTTGACTCTTTATGTTATTCATTTGAATTCAAATTCCTCTTTTGTCTTGTTCGAATTTGAGTCCAAGTCATTTGTTATTTGCATTCAAGTAAAATTCCTTGCGGTCTGAGGAAAGTTCAAATCCTTGCCTGATGTTGTACAGTTCGAGTTCAATGTCCACTTAATATTCAGATCAAGTTCAAGTTCCATGACTCATATAGTTACATTGAGTTCATTCAGATTCGAGTCAAATGCTTGCAAGTTCAAAGCTCAAATTCCACTTGATGTTGTACAACTCGAATTCAACATGTAAGTTCAAGTTCTACCACAACTCTTCATGGTCCGAGCAAATCCAAGTCTTGAGTTCAAATACTTAAATTCACTTGAGTCAAGTGAAGTTTAAGTTCAAATAAAATTTTAGACCTTGTTCTTTGTTAATCATTTTGAATCATGTGTCATTTTGAATTATATTCATGTTCAAATTTAAATCATTTGAGTTCAACATCAAGCTCTAACTCAAGTCCAATATGAGTTTAGGTTCAAATGTAGTCCTTCCGAGTTCTCTTGCATTTAGTTCAAATCCTTGTCCAAGCTTGAGTTCAAGTGTTCAAGTCATGTCGACTTAATGTTCAAGTTTGAGTCAAAGTTCTTTGCATTTGTCCTTTATCATTTGCTTAGGTTTGAACTTAGTTTGATTTCAATTTTCATTATTCGCTAAAGTTCAAGTCCCCTGCACGTGTTCAATCAAGTCCAAGTCCCATTTTGTTGAAGTCCTCAAAATCTTCAAATGATATTTTGGCAACCTCCAGGCGTCTCCCCCTTTTAGGGGAAAAAACCAAGAGGCTGCCTTCCCCTCGACGTGACGTGCCCGCTTCAGGTAGATGTCCATAGACACCACGGTAGAAAATTTTTCTTCAATCCCCGCCCGCTACATGAGCGTTTAGGGGTCTTGGGCACCTATTGCAAAGAAACACAGAAATTTCCCCACATGTGGGTACTTAATTTTTGTCCCCCTCGCGCTACATGAGCGGTCTAGGGATTACCCGTCTCATCGCGGGCGCCGCACCGGTTTCCCACCGTACTACGCTACGTGAGCGCGTGGGGGGTTTACCGATTCGTCGCAAGCGTCGAGGGCGGGGTTTAAGGCGATTGCCCACCTCGTCGTAGGCGTCGCACTAGCTTCCCTCTCCACTGCGCTACGTGAGCGCGTGGGGGGTTCGCTAGCTCGCCGCTAACGACAAAATGGGAATCTAGGTTTATGAATTATACCTTTGCGTAGGTGGACCGTCGGTGGAGGCTAGTGGATCGAGGCAAGGGAGGAGCATTTGCAATTTTTTGTATTAATTATAATTAATTAATTATAACTAATTATAATTAATAGTAATTAGTAATAAATTAAAAAATATATTAATTATAATTAATAATGATCAATTATAAATAATTATTATTTATAATAACAAATTATAATTAAAATACTTAATTACAATTAATCTTAACTAATTATAGTTAATTATTAATAAAAAAAATTAACCATAATAAAAAAGGGATTAATTATAATTAATTTTATTTAATTATAACTAATTATCATTAATATTAATTAAATATGATTAAAATAATTAATTGTAATTAATCTTAATTATTCATTACTAATTATTATTATTAATAATTAAATACAATTAATGAAGATAATTAATTTTAATTAATTAAAAAGTAGGATTAAAACAGGACTAAGCAAGATTAATGCGACATTTGAGCGGGATTTGTGCTAACTCCTGTTAGACAGAATTTGATCATCCCGTAAATCTCACTACGAAATAAATCCTCTGTTTCCCTCTTCCTCGGTTTAGTAGATTTATGGGATTTGGCCGAGAAAACGCAGGAAAGGGAGAAAGTTACCTTTAAAGGAAGCGAGCTCCTGTATTGCTTCCGATCAAAATGTCTAACTTCCAAACCAACAGGAGGGGGACGTCAGGCAAGGGCTAGGGCAGAGGCGAGCGACTGCTTGGGATCGGGATCGGCTACAGGAGAGAAAGGGAAGATCGGTCACTGGTTGGCCTCGACGTCGAATTTTGATCGTAAGATAAGGACGGAGCCGGCTAGGATGAAGGCGAGTAGGTTACTTCTTCTCTCTCTCTCTCTCTCTCTCTCTCTCTCTCTCTCTCTCTCTCTCTCTCTCTCGATCGACGGTGCAGCTTGCGATGGAGAGGGAAGGAGGGTCGGAGATCTTGTGAGCTGTGTGTCGTTGTGGACGAGTGGGGGAAGTGTCGTATTTAACGACTCAAGCAGGGACGCGATCGAGGCGAGCTTCGTACGCGAGGTACAACTGCAACGGCGCCGATTGTACAGTGATTTTGCGAGATTTCTGCGGGATTTGCGGATTCAACGAGTTCGAGATGTGGGATTTCTGCCCTTTTTCTGTTCTTTATTCGTTGGTCAACACCTCTTTAACTTCAATTTTACTAATACGCTGATAAAAACAAAAATCTTTATTTTCATTTAGGATGCTAAGGTTACTAAAGTATATCGCATTGTCACAATCTTAATTGAAAAGTTTCGCAAGATATCTCATCCACCTCTGTTGAATATCCTCTTCTAGTAAAAGCACTTTTTAATCTTCATTATTTATACACTTCACTTGAACAAAATTCTTACTACTCCTATCTCTTTGTTTAGCTAAATTATACATATGAAAAATTTTAATGAGTTACCCCAAATCTAATTGGGTGAAAATGGGTTGAATTGTACTCTAATACTGAAGGCATCACAACTCTCCCCTCCAAAAAATATTATTCACAACATTTTGAAACTCTAGATTATCAAAATTTATCAAGATATAATTGCATCATATTATATTACTTCTTTCAAGTAGCTTCTCTTTCAGTTCTATTCTTTAATTAAACATTAACCATTTGAATATGTTTGTTCCATAACCTTATAACATCATAAGCCATATTCCTTTATGGTTTCTCTCTGCAGCTAAGATTTGGACACACTTAAATTTCTTCCGCATATATATGACTTCTAGAATCAGATACCCATTTCTTTTAAAGTACACATGGAATATATTATGAATATCATACATAAGTGTGGGGAAATAAATACCACATAAATTTAGTGTGAGAACCCCTATTCTGAGATTGATTACTATATTAAGAATAACATACCATTTGAGAGATGCACATGATATTCTATAATGGATTAAGTGCCAAAATAAAATTTTAGAAAATCAAACAAAATTCAAAGAATAATATGTCATCTTGAAAGATGAATATAATATTCTATAGAAGTGTTTAAAAAATAATAAGTTTTAAAAATTTGACCATTCCTACAATCAAATTCAATGAAGAGAATAGTATATCATCTCAAGAGACAAACATAATATTCTACAAAATATCTAAAAGTAAGAACGGGTTCTTAAAAATGCATCATTTCTAAGATTAAATACGATAAAGAAAAATATCATATATTATGGGGAGACAATAACAGCATTCTAGAAAGACATTTGAAAATATAAATAGGTCTAGAAAGATAATCTACATTTCTAGATTTTTTTGTCCTTTTTCATAAGAATAAATCAGAGTTTATTTTAATTGGAGTTCTCAATTCCTCATAAGGGCAAACCTTTATGATTAATTACATCTGAGAGTGGTATTCTTAAGTTGACTCTCAATTAAAGCAGTAATTTTATATCCTTTAATTATAATGTAGAAGGCAAGAAAAGAAATATAAACTTTTCAAGGAGAAAACTCAATACTAAATAGTTCTAGTGGGTTAAAGGAGAAAAGTAGGAGGTGTCGGATTTTGAGAAGCTCATAGGTAACCCCAACCTATTCTATGTAGGGCTTTACAATTTAAGATGAAATTTATTTTTTAAGTTGATATTTTATTAGAAATGTAAGATTATATTTTCAGAGGGTGAGAACTTATGATTTTGAGTCTACCTCAGAACCTAGAAATAAAGTGAACCACTACAGAATAGTGATTGAAACCTAGTCTAATAATATACATGATAAAGAAATAGGCCTTATATTTTTGACTATTTGAAAAAGAGTTTTTAGAAAGCCCGACTCTTCTAGACTTATACTTTTACCTTGAATGACACTGACAACTACAACTCCTCCTAATCACTTTAAAATCATGACTCAAGTCTTTATGAAAGATAAATATGTAGCTGTTTATTTAGAAATGAGATCGACATGTAAGAAATCAAAAATAGTCCCGGATAATAAATAGAAGATTATGCCTCTAAGTTAATATAACTAATTTTTGTTTTAAATTAGTTTCTAATACAATGAATACTAATTGACTCTTATATAGTAAATTAGAATATAATGTTTTAAAATGGCTTAAAATAAGTTTTATCCTAAAAGAACAGAACTCCCCTGAGTCAAAACTACACCCTCAAAAGTCGGGTAGTCTACTTTTACCCTCAAGTGGGGAGGTGCGTAAGAAGAAAAGAATGAAGGATATTATTTATGTAACCCCAGATAAGCTATGGCTTACTTTCTAAATCAATTATCTTACTATATTCTCTTAAATATTTTATTGGTTATGAGTGTAACAAATTTATTTCACAAAAACCAAGTGTAACAAATTTATTTCACAAGAGCATAATCATATATCTAGGCAAAAGCACTTGTAAGAAATATACCTAAAAAAAGTAGGGGTTACTAGTGCGTAAACAATATAAACACAACACATCAATAAACAAATAAACAAAAATATTTGATGTGGCAAGTGCCACTTTATACAAATTAGGATTTGTAAAAAGTAAAGACGGCCAAGCTCCACAGACAACAACATAGATTCCTAAAACTATGAATGATAAAAGTTTATACAAACATAATTTGATTTATTTATTGATCTTCAAGTCTCTTATTGCCGATCATTCTCAAAAAGGCTTCTAAAAGGAAAGAAATCTTTTAAGTGTTAAAGTGATCTCTTTGTTTTTTGTTCCTTTATTCTTTGATAAACAAACCAATTTTATAAAGACTTTAAAAAAACTCGCATTTAAATTATATTTTAAAATAAAAAAAAAGTCTCTTTAAACTCCCTACATGATTAGTATGAAAGAGCAATTTATAATCATATTAAAATACCACATGATTCATATAATATCATTTGCTCTCATTCGAGCTACCTGTATATAGGTCATGCATTTAATAATTGGAGGTTAAAGTAATGTGAGCACCTACACAAGATCTTGTTAGTTTAAAATTTTAATTATAATTTAGCCCCTATATAGCTCTTTATAAGCATGGCCATGTATAAGACTATATTAGCAAATAGGAATATCTAGATCATTCATAACCTAGGGATAATCTAATACTTCCATCATAGATCATAGAACACAATCATAGAATCAATCACATCTAGTCGCACCAAACAACATCACAGACCCACCAAGATTGAAATAATTTTGACATTTTATAAGTGTACATAAAATAAGAACGGCCTAACCTAAAGTTAGAGTTCGTTACCCTAACAAATAATTTTAAGTATGTGCTAGGTAGTGCGGGTGTCAACTTATATATTAGGCTTTATGTTTTATTTTAAAATTTTTACTTTTCACTTTGTTTAACATACAGGGGTGCTTATACTTTAAGTTTTAATATTTTGGATATTTTACTTAAGCTTTTATGAGTTTATTAAAGAATATTTTAATTTTTATTTTAAATTTATTTTACTTGATGTTGACTATTATTTATTATTATTTTGTGAGTTCATAGGAGTTCTGTATATTTATCTTATTTTTTACTTCATTTTTAATGAATTTTCTAAATTTTGGTTCATTTAAGGAATTTATTTAATTTTACGGAGAAAATGAAATATTAATTAAAATATTTAATTAGTTTATTATTTGTAATGATGTTGTGTTTATAGAAATTTATTTGGATATTTTTAGATTTTATTAGATTTTTAATGAATTTCTAATGTTTGGATAACAAATTATTCAATTATTCTCCTTTTTTTTTGAACTTTCTCTCTTCTCTATTATTTAAGTTTATATTCAATTTTAATTTCAAATATGCTTGATCTTTTAAGTGATTTAAATTGTGAGTTAACTTTTAATTTAATTGAATTATTTTGAATTTATTTTTATTTGATTTTAGTTCATTTTTATTTATTTTTAATTTTAAATCTTAATTTGCCTCCTAATATTTTTATTAAATTTTTAATATGTTGTGTTTATTCAAGTGTATGTTTTATATTGAATTTACTAAGATCTTCTATTTCAATTTGATTTAGGAATGATTTATTTATATATATTTTTATTTGATTTAAATTTTATATTCAATCAAAAAGACGTCCTCGCTCGTCTAGGGTTTCTGGGCGATTCCAAGGCGATTCTGGGCTCCTTCTTCACCGTTGGTTTTTCTGATCCTTACTCCACTTTTCTTTGCGTTCTTGTTTTCGTATACATCTGGTTCTCATTCCTCGTCAGCTTTCAGTGTTTGGTTTTTGCGATTTTGTTGGTTTTTTGGCGGCTGGGCGATGACGACCCCGTCGTCATCGAACCCATCCTCTCTTTTGGCGGGGCCTTCTCGCTCTTTCAAGGATGTTTTGGATGGTTCTTCTTCTTCTTCGTCTAAAGTTAATTTTGTTCACTCTTCATTCAAGGGATGCCCTACTCTTCTTTTTGAAGATTCGGTGGTTGATCTATTGGCTGCTCCTTATGCTTTTACGTTGGTGGGTAAATTCATGCTGAGGCGTCCGAATCTCGACATTATTCGAACATATTTCTCTAACCTCAAACTCTCTGGCTCATTTCATGTTGGTTTGCTTGATCAGCGCCATGTTGCTATTCAACTGTCTAATGATCTTGATTACAGTCGTATTTTTGTGAGACGATCTTACTATGTTCAATCTTGTCAAATGTGATTGCTCAAATGGTCCCCTGATTTTGATGTTAGGGAGTAATCCCCTGTTGCACCTGTGTGGATTTCGTTTCCTAACTTGTGGCTTCACTTTTTAATTCTCAAATTCTTTTTGGTTTGGCCTCTATTTTTGGCCGTCCCTTACAGACCGATCAAGCCACTGCTGCTGTGTCGAGACCTTCTGTAGTTAGGGTTTTAGTGGAATTGGATGTCTCTAAAAAATATCCCTCAGAAATATGGATTGGATCTGAGGTGAAGGGTTACTTTCAAAAAGTTGAGCTTAAAAATCTCCCTATCTTCTACTTTTTCTATAAAATGCACGGTCATGGTATGAATGATTGTTTTCGAAAGCACCCTCACCTACGCAAAGAGAAAGAGAACATGAAAGAATCGAATGTTTTAGTAGGTCAGGATGCCCCAAGTGCTAACCCGATCTTACTAGAAGGCAATATAGCTCATACTAGTGAAGCCCCATTGGTTGATATGGTTAATGGCCCTCCTCCTAATGTTTCTAATGTTGTCCCGATAAATCATGAGCAGGGAACTCAATCTTAATCTGTTTTGCCTACTATTTGTGAGAAAAATAAGGAGCTTACTATACCTAGTTTAGAAACTCATAATGAAGCTAATGTTGTGGTTACCCATCCTTGCATTAATGTCTCAAATGATAATAATACGCTTTCTCATTCTTCTTCATTGGTTATGACTGAACAGGAAGTGGATATTGGTCCTAACATTATCATTCAATTACCTGTCGAGGAAGCTGAAGCGAACTTAGTGGCTGGGTTTTGCACTACTGTGGTCCCTAGCTCTTCTCCTATCAATGTTGAGCAGAAGAATGCAGTGCTCGAGGATAGAGAAGTGATTCCCTCTCCCTGTCTTTTGGCGGGCTTGCAGGACTCTCATTATTGGGAAAATGTTGGTAGGTTATTGGAGGAGGACTCTCCTAAGTTCATCAAGGAACATGCAAATGATGGTAGAACTCCCTCAACTTCTAATTAAAAGAGATGAGTATGACTACTAAGTGTTTTTCCAAAGATGATCTTGATAAAAGCTTTATTAAATTCCATAATAAAAGAGGGCGGAAGCCCAAACATATTACTTTGCAACCATCTAGGAACACTGCTAGAAAAACCCGCTCTAATACTTCTCATTAACCTTTCTTTATGTTTAGTACTATTATTTGGAATGTTAGGGGCATTGGTTGCCCTTATTCTAAGATTCGTGTTAAAAACTTTTGTCGTGTGCATAATATCTCCGTCCTTGTTCTTCTTGAACCTCTTATTTCTAAGTCTAGGTTACTTCTTACTGCTCGTTATCTTGGTTTTAACAATGCTTTTTCGAATATGTCTAACAAAATCTAGGTTTTTTGGAAAAATCCTATTAAAATTGATATCATTGGAGACTTTACTCAAGTCATACACTGTAATATTGAGGCTTTTAATTTCCATTGCTGTGCTTCATTTGTTTATGCTGCATCCTCTCTTTACATTAAAAAATTATTATGGGAACAGCTATTGAATTTCCATACTTTATGCCAGCTGCCTTGGTTGGTGGGTGGAGATTTTAATGCTATTTCCTCTTCTTCTGAACGGATTGGTGGGGCTACTCCTTCTTTTCGTTCGATGTCCGACTTTAATAACATGATCTCCTCTTGTAATTTGCATGATATTGGGTTTGTTGGCAATAAGTATACTTGGAATAGGGGCCACTTATGGCAAAGATTGGATCGTGTGCTTTTTAATGACTATTGGATTAATACTATTAATTCTACTAATATGCATCATCTTAGTAGAACTTTATCTGATCATTCTCCCTTGCTTATTAATATTAAGGATAGTCAAACTAATGTGTCTTCTCAATTTAGATTCCAGAATATGTGGTTGCTTAATAATTCCTTTTATGGTGTGAAGGATTTAAATTGGAGTGCCCCTTTACATCTTGATAATTCTATTTTTGGTATGAAAAGACTGTGGTACAAACTTAAAAGACTGAAGCAAGTCCTTAATTGGTGGAACCACAATATTTTCAAAAATATTTTTATGAATATTTTTAAAGCCGAACAATGTGTGGTTTTTCATGAGAATATTTGTCAGAATGACCCTTTTGATTATAACTTGTCCTTACTCAATAACGCTAAGAGTGATTTATTTAACTATCAAGCCCAGGAAGAGGTCTTTTGGAAATAAAAATCTGCTGCTAAACATTTGGCTGAGGGTGATAATAATACTAAATACTTTCATGCTTTAACTAAGAGAAAAAAGATTAAAAATAATATTCATAGTATCCAAAGGGAGGATGGCTCTTTTACTCAGGACTTGCCTGAGATTGCCAACTTAGCTGTTCTCCACTTTCAAAACCATTTTAACAAATGTTTCACCCCCTCTCACACTATGGTTCACTCTTTTATTCCCAGCTGTCTCCCTTGAGGAGAATGCTTGGCTCTCTATGCCTCCCTCTTTGGTGGAGGTTAAAGATACTTTGATGGACATGAATAGTGACTCGGTTGCGGGTCCGGATGCTTTCATGACTCTTTTCTTTAAGAAATGCTGGCACATTATTCATAATGATATTTACTCTGCTATTTTAATTTTTTTTTTATGGTAATCCTTTCCCTAAATTTTTTACTTCTACCTCGTTAGTTCTTATCCCTAAAAACAATGCTATTCAAACTTGGAATGATTTTCGTCCTATTAGCCTTTGTACTTTTTTCAATAAATTGGTTTCAAAAATTATTTCTAATCGTCTTGCTTCGATTTTACCTAATATTATCTCTCCTTTTCAAATGGGTTTTGTGAAAGGTAGGGCTATCACTGAGAACATTTTTTTAGCTCATGAATTGACCCAAGACTTGAATGTTAGGGTGAGAGGGGGAAATGTGCTTTTAAAACTTGATATTGCTAAAGCTTATGACAATATTGATTGGAATTTCATCTATTTTATGATTAATATTTTCGGTTTTAATTCTGCTTTTATCAACCTTATTAAAAATTGTATTGAGAATGTTTATTTTTCAATCATTCTTAATGGTTCCAAACATGGTTTTTTCAAATCTTCTCATGGGGTTAGACAGGGTGATCCCATTTCACCTGCTCTTTTTATTATTGCGGCTGAATTTTTATCTAGGGGTCTCTCTAATCTTTTTGAGCATAATCCGGCATGTTCTTTAAAACTTTAGGAGGCTCTCATATTTCTCATTTATGTTTTGCTAATGATTTTATTATTTTTACTAATGCTACTATTAATCACATTAATAAAATTATGGAATTTTTTAAGATTTTTGAATTGGTTAGTAGCCTTTCTTTTAGTAGAAATAAATGTTATTTTATTCCTTCCAAAAGGATTTCCAACAATCGGGTGTTAGCCATTAAAGAGGCTAATGGCTTTATTCAGTCTAAGTTTCCTTTGAAGTACCTTGGTGTTCCTCTTTTTAAAGGTAGAAGACAAACTTTTTTATTTGATGATCTTACTACTTTTGTTCAGAACAAACTGTTATCTTGGGATTCTACCTTTCTTAGTTTTCGTGGTAGACTGACTCCTATCAAAAGTGTCCTTTGTGCTTTACCTGTTTATATGTTTCAAACTATTTTTCCTACTCAGACTGTTTGTTGTAGGATTCACAATCTTTTTAACAAGTTCTTTTGGAAAGGTACGTCTTCTTCCTCCAAAATTCATTGGGCTGCTTGGGATAATTGTTGTGGGGTTCTGGCTGAAGGTGGTCTTGGTTGCAAGAATCTTTATGACCTTGCTAAGGACTTCTCTTTTAAACTTTGGTATAAATTGCACTCTAAAGATAGTCTTTGGGCTACTTTTATGATATCTAAATATTGTGGTGACAGACATCCTACTAATATTTTGCCTAAATGTGGGGACTCTAAAGTTTGGAAAACAATTTGCAAGGTCAAATGGGAGGTGGAACCATTTATTTCTTGCGGCCTTGGTGAAGGAAATATCTTCTTGTGGCAAGATAAGTGGTTAGGTAATGATTCTGTTGACTCTCTTTTGAACACTACCTCTTCTGATTCTGCTAAAGTTAATTTTTTCTCTAATGAGCATGGCTGGGATTTTTATAAACTCTCTAGAACTATTTCGGACATTGTTATTCATTGTATTCTTAATCTCCCTATTAATGCTTCTTCCAAAGATGTTATCTTATGTGATTTCACTAAAAATGGTAATTTTCACCTTTTGAAAGCTTGGCATTCTTTTAGAGAGAAAGGCAACAGTGATAACATTTTTTCCAAGATCTGGCATAAGAGTATACCTTCAACGGTTTCTATTTTTATATGGATGATTCTTCATAAATTTATTCCTACTGAGGATAAGCTCATTACTAAGGGTTGCATTTTAGCTTCCAAGTGCTAATGTTTTTTTTCACATGGAAATTATTCATCATGTGTTTATTTCTGGCCCTGTGGCTGTTAGAACCTGGGTTTACTTTGATGATATGTTGCATCTTAACTGCTTCAATGCGCATCTTTCACTTCTTTCTTTACTCAAGTGTTGGTTTATTGGGACTAAAGGGCATATTCGCAATGTTATTCCTTCCCTGATTCTTTGGTTTCTTTGGTTGGAAAGGAATAACTCTATTTTTAAGGGTATTAAAATGAATCATCTTAATGTTATTCAAAGGGTAAAGGATAAGATTCTAGCGATGGTGGCTATCAATTTGATTTCCATTAAGAGTTTTACTAACTATTATTATATCATCAAAATTTTGGGGATTAAGTGGGATTCTGCTCCCCCTCATCCCATGGTTGTGTATTGGATTAAGCCTCCTCCTAATTTCTTTAAAATGAATGTTAATATTATTATTTCTGACTCTGTGGAGGGTTGTGGTGGCCTTGTTAGGGATTCTAATGATCATCTTATTGTTGCTTTTACGGGTCCTTTGAAAGACAGTAATGCTGATACTGCTATTTTGAGGGCTATTCTTTATGGTCTGCAGTTATGCAGGTCTCGTAAATTAGTGAATATGTATATCGAGGTTAACATTAGTCTGAATATTACTCCTCTACAAAATTTGGAGGAAGTCTGCTGCTCCCCTAATAATTTTTATCTTGTTAGGGACATTAAGAAGCTCCTGGTGCTTACTAATTCATCCTTTTGTCATGTTAATAGGATGGGCAATTCGTGTGCTAATTGGCTTGCTAATTTGGGTGGTAATTTGGATAACTTTAATGATATCCTTCCTGCTACTATCCCTAAACATCTTAAAGGCATGCTTCATCTGGATGCTTGTGGTACCCCCTATGTTGATATTTAATGATGTTGTCTTGGAGTTATTCCTGTTTCTTTTCTCTATTTTGTTCTGGTTTCTGGCCTGGTTGGCTGTGCAGGCTTATGTGGGTATTTCATTTGGTGTTTCTGGAGGGTTGTTCTCTGTGCTATGCTAGCATTCTCTCCATTTTGGCTGGACCTTTAGGACTATTGAGCTCTTTTTATTTAAAATGCTGTTGTGGTTGATGCGTTTATTTACCTTCCCCTCTATTCTGTTTCTATGTTTTTTACATTTCTGGTTGTGGATTTGGTTGGTTTGCTAGTGGAGTTGGCTTTATCTTTGCCTCCTGCTGCTGGGTGGTTCGCATTAATTGTTTGTTGTCTTGTTGGGTGTGTCGTGGTTTTGGGGTTCATTTTTTGCTAGGGTCTTTTTTGGATTCTGGATAGGTTGGGTTTGTTGTGGAGTGGTAGTGGTCCTGTTCCTTTCCTTTTATTTGGCTACATCCTTTGTTGTGGTTTCCTTTATTGGTGCTAGTTGGATCTTTCTCGCTGGTTGTATCTGGAATTGGCTGGCTGGGGGTTAGAGGAGGTGGGAGCTTATACTCCTTAGTTGTTGGTTATTTCAGATTATTCCTCCATGCTGAACTGTGATCAGTTAATTCACTTTTTTTTGTTTTACTGCTGCAATTTTTCGGACTTTCTTTATGGGTTGTTGCCTCAGCGAGGTTATGGTGGTTTGCTGTGGTGTTGGTGTGGCTTCTTGGAATTTCTTATCTATGCTGAGGATAATTTATTTTGAGTTTTTCTCTGTGTTCATATCCTTTTAATTTTGAAGGATATGTTCATGCTCTTCATTAGTGGTAATCCCTATCACGTTACTTTTTGTTCTTCCAATCTTACCTTCTATAATTATCTTTTTTCATGTTGGAAGGTGTTCTTTTTTGCAGGTGTTTGGATCGAGGTTTTGTTTCCTGGATCAATTCTTTTTGCTGAAGGCCGGAGCTGTTGTTCTTTTTTATTTTGCCTTCATTTTTGGGCGCGGTCTCCTTGCCGCCCTAGAAGGTCATTAGGTTTTCATGTACTTTGGAGTAGTAGGGGAACTTCGGCTCGTAAGGTTTTATTTCTCTTTTTGATTGTAGCTCTTCGGAGCGGTAGTGAGCTGAAGTTCCCTTTAAGGACCTTGTATATTTGCATTTAAATTAACACGAAGGCCCTGTCGGGGTTTCCCCTAAAAATAAATAAATAAATAAATAAATAAAATTAAAAAAAATTAAAAAAATAAATTAAAAAAAATTATATTCAATTTATGCATTTCCTTATTTTGATGGACTTAATTTGAATATTATTAATTTGAAATTAAAACTTTTATTTAATTTGAACTGGTGAATTGTATTTATTATTTGAGTAAAGTTTTGATTTATGCATATTTTGCAATAATTATTTGAGTTCGTTTTGGGTCTACTGGTTTGGTTTGGTTTTTCTCATTTATGTGGTTGTTTTATCGTTGTGTATTCTTTGAGGCTATCAAACTCTTTAGTATTTGGTGGTTGAGGTTTTATGCTCCTTTCCCTTGTAACAATTTGTTGATGGGAAGGATGTTTCTTAGTATTTTGCCTATTTCAAACGAGTATTTGTTATCTGGATTATTTTGAAGCAGGAGGATTTTTTGTTTGGTTATGTTTTTCGTATCTAGTACTCCTGGAACATTATCTTTGTGGAACATGCGGATTACTTTCCTAGTGATAGGAGATTATGTGCTGTTCTTTATCTTTATGTGGGCATGGGAGACGACAGCTCTTGGAATTTTAATTATGCTTTTCTGATCTGTATTCTGCTTCTCCCCTGCAACTCGGTGTGCATGCTTGTTCAGGCTTTCTGTCATCTTACCTATGAGGCTTTCTATTTTTCTGGAACTGGTGGTTATCTGCAGTACCTCGGTGGGTGCAAGTTTTATGTGAAGGATACCTATAAGCAATGTTGGAACACTATCTTTATCATTCTTGAGGTTTCCTTAAGTTACTATACTTTTGTCAGAGGATTATATGATCATTTATTTACTAATCCTATTTTTGATGCTTTCTCTTTGTTTCATTTTCTGTCTACTACAATTGTCCTTGCAGGCCTCTTTTGCAGGTTTTTGGAGATTCTCTCTCGTTTTGTGCAGGGTCAATTGTTGGTCGAGAAGATTGAGCTGATTGAGATTATTATTATCTTCTCCCTTTGGGTTTTTAATTTTGTTTTTCGTAGAATGTTTTTAGGGGTTCGTGTACTTTTCATTAGCAAGGACTTCTGGCACTTAGGTTCTTTTTGGTTTTTCTGTGTAGCTCTTCTGAGCAGTAGTGAGATGGAGGTCCTTTTAAAGACCTTGTAATCCCTTTTTTTGAATTTAACACGTAGGCCCGACAGAGGGTTCCCCCCCCCCCCCCCCCCCCCCCCGCCCAAAAAAAAAAAAAATAGAATTACACTTTGAATTATCAAATTAGTAGGCCCTAAACTATTGAAATTTAGTAATCTACATAGGAAAACAAACTAGGTTCAAATAATCATGTCTAGCGCTCCTAGAACTAACAAAAGCGTTTGCATGTGAATAATGGGTTATTGAATTTATAAAATAAAAAGCGGCATTTCTATAGGACCTAAGGTTTTGTAGAGCATAAAAAGACATAATGGGGCTCATAAGACAAAGGGCTTTTAAGTTCTGAGATACTTACTTCATCAGAGCCTGTCCGACGGTATCTAAACATAGCACCTCCATTTGAAAGAAATGGAGGCGACTGAACTCCCATGCTCGTCGTCCAATCATCCTCCAGGGTCCCTTGAAAAGACATAAGCAGACAGGCAAAAGAAATTGTGGTGAGCAGTTTAAAAAAAAAAATTTGTGGTGAGCAGTTATTATTATAAAGCAATGAATGTAAATTTGATTTTAAAAAATAATATTGAGTATTTATTTTTTTGGGCTTCTTTGTTAACTATGTTCTTCAAATGACCTTCGAATTGGAGATCTTCTTGATCCATCGCCTGCCGCACTCAACATACCGCCGCATTGAAAAGTTCATTGGATATGCATTTTTTTTTAAAAGGAGATGGCTTAAGAGTAGCGAGCTCATGCTCAACTCATTCTCATTGAACAATATGGCAGGCTTCTCATCGAATAATATGGCAGGCTTCTCATAATCTCATAATCCCTGAAAGAGTGAAGTATAACCGGAATACTTGTAAGTTTCAGTGGATGGAGTATTTTTATATGCTGATCTCCAATCAATTGTTCTAGAAACCTTTTATATAAACCTTTTGTTAGCTTTGAAAACCACTTTTGGAGAATCAGGTTGCAAGCGTATATGGGGATTAAAACCATGTCGATATAGATCATCACTTGCCTCCATAACAAGTTTGCAAACCCACATGATTATAAAATGACGAACGCATACACACAGCATTACCAACGGCAGCTTGAACGTTGCTTTGTCTCCTGTCAGCTTCTCTGTAGTTGATCATCTTTGTCTTCCATAATCTTGAACTTCAACCAGATTCTTTGAACAATCCCTTCGTCCTCCTTTGGCCCTCTTGAAGAAAACTCAGCAGAGGTACGACGGCTCAACAAATCAAAAGAGTTGTCATGGTGATAGAAGCCCACTAATTCAAACCAGTGGAAAAATGCATACATCAATCAAATGCTCCAACGTCGTAACTTGTGAGAAAGAATTCGCTGCAGCAATTGCAAATTCGCCGAGGAATGAGAGCGGAACTGATGAAGCACTGGTGACAGTGGCGATTGATCTCTCATTCACTGTAGTTTCGGTAAGAACATCAGCAACGTCATTGTTGAATCCAATCTCATTCGACCCAACTGAACCGGACAAGTAATTTCTGGAGTATTGATCAATTACTATCTGAAGTGATAAATTTAACCTCCTCCAATCTCGTTCCAGAAATCTAAATCTATCAAAACGATTGGGAGGGGGTAGCTCGTCATGGGCAGCCAGTGGAAGCAGCAAGTATTTAGGTTTCTCAAACTATAAATTGCTCCATCTATCAACTCCAAGAGGGAAGGCGGACTCTTGTATTACCACTTGATCACTATCTGCTCTCGCTTTCACGAACTGAAGAGGAAGGAGGGCTGGGGTTCGGCTTTAGTGAGACTTCTCCAAGAACGAAGAAGAGGAAAGCTCGGGCCATGGCTTGTGTGCGTCTCTCATTTCCTGCTCTCTGTCCGTCTCCCTCTCTCGACACCGAATAGAACGCACGAACCGCCCTTCGACCTGCTCTATTCAAAAGCCCTATATGCAAGAAACGCCACTGACAGTGGGAAAAGTGTCATATGGGATTAACGACTGCTGCCTATGGTTTCAATTTCTTTGCTTTGGAATGACGTGGAAGAGCCAGTGATAGAAAGAGCTGAACCAACTGAATTAAATTGAAATTAATTTGAGTTCAACGAGATTTAATTTGGTTTAAATTTGCTCGAAACAAGTTGATTTTGTACCAATTAAATTTGATTTGGATTTATTTTCATTAAATTGAATTTAGTAAAGATTAATTTCAAAAGAAATTCAGGGTCGCTTATTTTTTTTCGATGTGCTCTACTAGGGTTTTTTTGACCTAGCCGCTTGCCTCCATGTCTTCCTCCTTGTGGCTTCCGGTGTTGGTTTTGGCTTCAGCGAAGTTTATTCTACTTCCCTTGGTTATCTCCTGTGTTGTTTTCTTCTTCCTTTCGTTCTTTTCTTTTTTTGTCTAGTTTCTTTATTTTCATGGTGGCTCATCGGTGATTGATCCCGGGTTTCTAAATGGGAAGGACTCTATTAGGTCGTTTAGAGATGATTTAAATGGCGTTTCATCTTCTTCAATTTTTCCTGATCTCAAAGTTACTTCACACCGTGGGTTGCCGACTCTATGGATTTCGAAAGAGGAAGTTCTTGCGCTTGCTGCTCCCTTTGAATTCGCTTTGGTTGAGAAATTTTTGGGTATGTGACCTTCGGTTAATGCTATCAGGAATTTCTTTTTTAACCTCAAGCTTAATGGTGCTTCTCTGTGACTATTCTCAATCCTAAGCATGTTTTGATTAAGCTTATGAATGATATGAATTATTGTAGGGTGTTTACTCATATATGTTATTTTGTGAACAATTGCTTTATGGAAATTTTCAAATGAACACCTATGTTTGATATTGAAGTTGAATCCCCCATTATTTCTATATGGGTGTCGCATCCTAATCTCAAGCCTCACCTCTTCTCTCCTCGTATCGTGCATGGCCTTAGTTCTCTCTTCAATTGGCCTCCTAAAACTAATAATGCTACTTCTTGTGGCTCCCGTCCCTCAGTTGTGTGGGTTCTTGTTGAGTTAGACATTACCAAATAATTTCTGGATAAAGTTTGGGTTGGACCTGATAGCTTGGGTTACATTTAATATATTGTTTCTTAGGATTTTCCCTCTTACTGCTCTCATTGTAAATTTTTGGGGCACTCAAAATTCGAGTGTAACATTTTACATCCTCATTTTACTTCTTCTTTTAACCCTATGTCTGGTTTTTTAAGTGACAAGGTTGATAATGTTGTGCATGCATGTAATGTGCTTGTTAATAATGTTGTTCATGAAAGTGACATGCTTTTAACTGGTCATGTGAGGCCTTCGGTTGAGGCTAAAATGCTGGTTTCGGAGGGCCCTCTTGCTTCTCCTTCTTGTGTTCCTCATGTGGATAGGTTTATGGCATTAGAGGCTTGTGGGAACATTAATGTGGTGGTTGATGAGCGCCTGTTGCTAGGATTATTATGACTATTGAGAATAATGTTGGGGTTTTTGATAACTTAGCCGGTTGGGGTGAATTGGATCCCATGGTTATCATTTCACCTAACCTTTGTGTTTCCCCTTCTAATCCTTGGAATACTAATGGTCTGCTTGACATTTCCTCTGTTGTTGTTCAAAAGGTTAACTTGGACTGTCATACTACTTCATATGAACTTAATGTGTAAGTCTGTGATGTTAACCAGGTTGAGGTGAATGATTCTTCGAGCAGGTTGGTGGTTGTTTCTAGTGGTTCTCATTTGGCCCCATCGGTTGAGTCGCCTTATAATTTTAATGCAAATGGTAATGAGGCTTTTATTGATGTGTCAATTTCTTGCATTTCTAATGAGTCTTTGAATGCCTAGCTAGCTCTAACTGATTGGCTGGAAGGTGAGGGTTCTTTTTTGGATAGTCAGGGTGAGGGGGATCATTTAGTTGTGTCTAGAGATGAGTTTCAAGCTTCTTTTGGCTTGAATGTGATTCGTATCGAAGATGAAGCATTCCCCCATGGTCATCATAAGCGTTCTAGGTGGAAAAAGAAAAAGAAATCCAAAAAAGTAGATTTTGATTAGGTTTGATCCTTCTTTGGCTGGGTTGTTTCTCAGGTATGTGCTTTTTCCCTTTCAGCTTATCCATTAGGGGGCTTCTACCTTTGGTGATTATTTTGTTGGTTTGGCTTGGGTGGTGGTTGTCTTGTTGGTTTGCTACAGACTTGGTTGGCTGGTCTTGATTTTGGTTTGCTGCTTTAGCTTGTTGGTTTGTTGGGGTGTTGCTTCCTGCCTCTTCATTTGGTTGCCTGGTCATCTTCTCCAGGGTGGTGCTTATTTTTTTCTAATATGACTCCCTTTGTTGGTAGAGATTTTTTCTTTCAGGCGTTCATGCATACCGCCTTTCTTTTTCCCGATGTGCTATTGTTCAAAGTTAGTCTTCTGTTGTTCCCTGCTGGCCTTTCTTGGGATTCTCTTTAGTTTTTTATTTTTTTTTGTTTCTTGTTGGTATCTTGTATTAGTAGGACCATAGGCTCATTAGGTTTTAATGCAAATGTTGTTCTTTTCATTGAGCTCTTGGTCCTTTAGGACTTTGTATCCTTTTTTTTCATTTTTAACGAGTAGGCCTCTCCGTCGGTCCCCCCCCGCTCCCTCCCTCCCCTTCATCCAAAAAACAAAAATATAAGATAGAAAAGATTAGTTTGAGTTGAATAGTTGAATTGGTTTAATTTAAAATAAATTAATGGGGATTATAATTTGCTTTAAATTAGCTTGAGTAGAAATGATTTAGATAGAAGTTGATTTTGGTTGAACAAATTTTATAAATTTTGTAATGAATTTGTGTTTGTTTAGATCAATTTAGTTTGAATTGAGCCTACATCAACTAGTTTGGCATTGAATCAATGAAAATTCCTTTAAATTAGGTTCAAGTTTAGTTTTAATTAATATCATTTTGTTATTGATTAATTCAAGGTAAGTTAATTTAGGCCACTCAAAATCATCGAGATCAAATTGAACTTGAGTCTAGTCGAACTAACTCAACATTGAGTTGAATTGATTCAATGTTACTCGATTTAGCATGATTAGGTTGGTTTGACTTTGGTAAATTTAGGATTGGATTGATAAATTTTAATTTTGTATAACTCAATTCAACTAGAATAAAATTGTTATAATCGAGGCTAAGTCGGCACTATGTCCTTGAGCGTCCATCTAAGGGGTTCCCAGAGTTGATTTCTACACTATGGTAGAAAAATCTACATCTAGGAGAAGGTGATAAAAGACTAAGACCTCATACAAAAATGAGGTCAACAATATGATTTAGTAACTTTAACTTGTAGGCAAACTTTCTAATCTTTTCAATAACTCCAAGGGGTCCAACGTACCTTGGACTCAACTTTTCCTCCTTGCCAAACCTATTGATTCCCTTCATCAGCCTTATTTTTATATATACAAAATCTACAACTAAAAATTTTATAGCTTGATGCTTAGCATCAAAATACTACTTCTTCCTATCTTATATAGCTTTTAATTTGTCCTTGATCAGATTGATCTTTTCAGTAGCATTATTTTTTAAAGCTAGCCTAATCATTTTCCTTTCACCTACCTCGATTCAAGATAGAGGTGTTCAACATTTTCTACTATGCATAGCTTTATCAAGTGCCACACCTTTGAGTAATTAAAAACTGTTATTATATGCAAATTTGATCAGAGGGATCCTCCCAACTACAACAAAAATGTTGAACACATAATCTTAACAGATCTTCTAGTACTTGAATAATCCTCTCAAACTATCCATAAGTTTGAGGATGAAATACCATATTAACATGTAATTTTGTGCCTAGAACTTTCTAAATACCCTTCCACAATCAAGAGATAAATCTTCCATCTTTATCAGAAAGTATAACCTTTGGTATCCCATGAGTCGGTGGATAATCTCACAAATATATATCTATGCCAACCTGTCTGCATAATCTGACTATCAGATAAGACTAAAATGAGTAAAATTTTTCAAACGATCCTTTATAACCCATATAACATCATGTCCCTATCTTGACCTGGAAAAACCCATGGGAAAGTCCATAGTCAATTCTTCCCATTTCCACTCTGGGATGGGCAGTGGTGTTAGAAAACTTCCCAATCATTAATGTTTTTCTTTCACTAATAGATATGCTTCATATTCAGATAAAATATATGCCACATCCTTCTTCAATCTAGGCTACCAAAATATATCTTTCATATCATTATTTATTTTATTACTTCATGTATGAATAATATAACCATAATAATGGGCTAACTGAGCTAAAAACTCCATAACTAGGAACTCATAACTTGTTCTCACAGAAGATAACACCAAAAGTATAAACTTGTAGTTTAGATTTCTTACCAAATTTCATATAATCAATAAACTTCAGATATAGGTTATTTGACTTCTGAAATTTCTGAATTCTTTCCTATAAAGAAGGTTGGATAATCATCGAAGTCAAAATACCAAAATCTAAATTAATAGGAGACATCACTTCCAACTGAAACTTTTCTATATAACGTATCAATGATTCATCAGAAGTAAGTTGAATACATAATAATTCAAAAGACTACTTGCTCAGGGTATCTGCCACAATATTTACCTTAAAAGGTTGATACTAAATAATAAAATCATAATCCTTGATCATCTCAAATCATTTTCTTAACCTTAAATTCAAATCCTTCTGAGTAAATATGTACTTCAAACTCTGATGATCAGTAAGGATTTCTTACACCTAACTCCATACATATAATGTCTCAAGATTTTCAAAGGAAAAATAACAACGATAAGCTCCAATCCAAATCATGCTTTGGATAGTTCCTATCAAGTGGCTTAATTTTCTGAATGCATAAGCTATAAATTTTTTCATGCTGCATCGTAGCACATCACAGTCGTTTGAATAATGCATTACTAAATATCTGAAATCCTTCCCTACCAAAGAGAAGTGTCAGAATTGGAGCAGATGTAAGACAGCCCTTTAGCTTCTAAAACCTAGACTTATATTCAGATGTATAAATGAAAGTTACCGACTTCTGAGTTAGCCTTATTAGAGGAGCAAAAATATGAGAAAATCCCTTTATAAATTTTCTGTAATAATTTGCCATACATAAGAAATTATGTACCTCATATACCGTAGTAGGCATCGGCCAACCAGCCATAGCCTGAACTTTCTAGGGGTCTACAGAAATACCTACACTACTAACCACATGTCATAGAAAAGAGATACTATTTAACCAAAAATCATAGTTAGAAAATTTTTCATACAACTAGTGTTTTCTCAAAGTCTCTAAAATAATTCTTAAATGCCTAATATGATCTTCCTCAAAAGTAGAATAAACCAGAATATCATTTATAAAAATAATTATTAATAGATCTAGTTATTTTCAAAACACTTGGTTCATTAAATTCATAAAAATTGTTGGTGCATTAATCACCCCAAAAGGCACGACGAAGAACTCATAATGTCTATATTTAGTACTAAAAGTAGTCTTCATCACATCAGCCTTTCTTACCTTCACCTAAAAATATCTGGATCATAAATCATTCCTGAAACCCATACGACCCCGCTAGCTAATCAAATATATCTTTAATTCATGGTAGAGGATTTTTATTCTTTATAGTGACTTTGTTAGACTCCCTATAATCAATACACATATACATCTTACTAAAATTTTTCATCACAAACGTAACAAGCGCTCCCCATAGAGACATACTAGGATATACAAAACCCTGATCAACTAACTCCTGAAGCCCAATTTCAACTTCTAAAGTACCTTAGATGCCATTATATATGGAGCTTTAGATATAGGGGAGGTACCCAAAAATACATCAATACAAAACTCAATATCTCTATCTGGTGGTAAACTAAGTAGTCCTCATGAAAAACATCTGGAAACTTCCATACTATTAGGACAACAAAAATAAAACCAGAATCTACCCTACAATCTCAAATTAATGCTAGAAATACCATACAACCCTTTCTCTATAACCTATCTACTTGTACTACATAAATAAAATAGGATAGAACTCCCTAAAATAAACAACTCTCACTACCCATAAGAAAAATGACTCACTTCTTCAAGTAATCAATTCGAGCCTCTTACTAACCCAACCAATCCATACCCAAAATAAATTTAAACTAAAAAATAAGTAACAAAATTGAACTGGATTTTCACTTCCCATTACATAATATAAGATCTAAAAAATAGGCCTACTTATTATTACATCATCTCCAATTGGTAAAGAAATAAACAGAAAAAATGATAATAAAATTGAAGGTAAGTATAGTGAATTAAAATAGTCCTTAAAAATAAATGAATAATTGGCTCTATAATCAAATAAAATATGATTAGGCTGATAAAAAATATAAGTTATACTTGTAACAATGTTTAGGGAATCCCTAACATCTTATTGAGTCAAACTACACACATGAGCTTGAATCAAAGCTAAAGCCATAGAACTACCAGACTCTCTCTAACCTGAGGATGGTCTCTCGCTTATAGAGCTTGCTACAAAACCAAATCTAGCACCTCTACCAATTAATCCCCTAAAAAATATACAAAGCATAATTATCCTAGATCTTCATTCAGATTTGACTAAACTCTTAAATTGAGGCTTAGAATGTTGATCAAACCATACCTATGGATACTCAGCTATCTTATGTCTGACTTATCTACATAAAAAATAATGTCCAGCCATCCTATAATATTGACCAGAATATCATCTACCATAAGTGCAGCACACAGGTGATGCATTGATTGAATTAGAACTAACCATGTAGCCACAACCAGAAGCTACTATAAATATAAATTGATACCCTCTCCTAATCTCTCTAGGTCCATGTCTGTTCTTCTTCCTAAAAAATCCACTACTAGAAGCATCACTACCAAAATGCTTCCTGCTAACTGTCCACTTGACTAAGTAGCTATTAAATCATTCTCAATCAGATGGGCTCACTAAAAAAGCCTATAAAATGAACTAGTGGTTTTCTCCAACTATCTAATAACCCCTCAAATATCTAAAGCACTTCTCCTCAGAAGTGTTAACCAACAATGGAGCATACATGGCTAAAGTAGTAAATTTTGCCTCATACTACATAATGGTCCTACTCTCCTGAACCTATCTAAAAAAAGTCTCCTACATCTACTGATGTGCAGAAGGTTGTACGAAGCAAGCTCAAAACACATATAAAAATTCCTCCCAACTAATCAGGGAGTTTAGTCTCCCTTAGAACTTTTCTTCATACTGGCCCATCCACTAGCACTCAGTTTCTCTAGCATTATTACAGTTTTGAAAAAAATTAAATTAACCAATAAAAGGGAATATAATTCAATCGATATCTTGGTTAAGTTGTGAGCCATGCAAAATTTAAGGCCAGTCAATAAAGCATTAACCTCAACAAAAATCACCTTACAAATAGGAATGCAGAAAGCAAAAGCAAACAACAAAACTCCTTGATAATCTCTAACAAGACCACCACATCCAACCCCAGATTTAGACACAACACCATCAATTTTTTAATTTAAACTCAAACAATGAAGGCTTCTTCCAATACAAAATTCTAGAATTACAATTATATTTTCAAATGCAAAAGACATGTGAATAAAGAAGGAGTTCCAATTCTTATTTCCCTTAAAAATAGGGAGAAGCAACTTAGCTAACACAAGTTGGTGAATTTTATTCTTAAGGTCAATTATGATTTTATCAAAGCTCGTCTTAGTGCCTTAGTGCTTGCAATTGCATCTTTCAAACCATAGGAACATAAAAATCAGCATATGAATAACATTTAAAAGTTGACCAGCAAGTACATTAGGAAACCAGTGACCTAGGAAAAAAAACAAGTAGTATTAAAATAGCTCATGTTAACCCCCAAAGCTTTATCCAAAGAATACCAAACATTAATGGCAATAGGCCCATCCAAAAAGACATGCTTAAGAGTCTCTAGTTGGGAATAAAATTGACATTTAGAAGTAATGTAAAAACCTTTACTCTTTAATTTATCATCCACATGAATCAAATCATTAAGAATTCTCCAAGAGAAAATGGATATATTAGTAGGAATAACAGAATTTCAAATTTTATGAAAAATTGAATTATTTAATTTTTAGTTATGAAATAATTCCATACCACTTTAGTGCAAAAATCACCATTTACAAAAAGCTTGAAAATAGGATGGTCTTTAGTGTAAATATTGATAGGAATTACATAAATATCATTAACCATTGATTTAGGAAGTGATAAACGAGAAGATTAGTATTCCAACTCCATTCAAAATAAAGTCAGAAACTTTCAAAGTGGATAAAGAATGAGTATTAAAAATAGAATTAAGAGAACTATTCCCCATCTAGTCATCTTGCTAAAAGAAAGAAGAATCATAACCAATACCCCATTGAATAATTTTCTCACCTTGCCACTGGGAATTACATAATCTAGACCACCCAAGAGATTGCCCTTCTTAGAAAAGCATTGAGAGGGACGAATATTTTTATAGTACTTGAGATTTATATAATTGGCCTATAAAGAATTATTAATGCAAAACTTCCACCAAATTTTAATACAAAACACTTAACCATAACAAAAGTGGATTTGCAACCCATATCAATCTCACTATAAGGACCAATGTAAGAATCCAAGCTCTCCAATGAATCTTTTTATTATCTAAGAGGAACCTCCAAAGAGGGGTTAATAGTTTGGAATAAATAAATAAGCATATAGCAAATAACACTTTTAATCAAAGCAAGTCTACCACCCATGGAAGGCAATTTGAATTCCCAAGAAGAAAGTTTTGAATGAATATTTTGAAAAATTATATCAAAGAAAGGGTTTCTTTTCTGGATTTGATTGGTCTAATCTTAGGATTGTAGTTTCGTAGATGCATTTTATCCAATAAAGGTTCTATATATATAGAGGTTCTAATAGGTTTTATTTCAAGCCAAGCAATAAGATTTAGTTCTTTTTATTTCAAACAGTAGATCTTCTCCCTTCCCCTCTCTCTCCCTTTCTCTCTCTCAGCCAAGAAGTTCAAGAGGAACTTCATCTTCCTCCCAAGAAGATCCAATGTTTATAATAGGGCATAAGTTCCATGACAAATTATAAAGCCTCTCAATCTATGTCAAACCAATGAAAATAATGTGAAGGTGAAAACAAATAAGCCATTAATGTTAGGAGAGAATTTCCTTTTAACAAATGATGGAGAAAGCTTTGTAAAGAGGAGAGCCTGTGTAATAAATAGAGAGGGTCAGCTTGGTGAAACAAGTAAATTGGGTGATAGAATTTATCTTGTTGTGATTCATTCTATTATCAGGAGTAAAGGAACATTTCTTTTTAAGAAAATTGAGACCACTTTCGTTTTTTAAAATTAATGAGAAAATAATAAATCTTCTTCAAATTCTAAATAGAGCCATTACAAAAGATAATAATATCATCAGCAAAACACAAATGGGAGATATTCATAACATTAGAATTGATATAGGCTAAACCTTTATGCTTAGTAAAAATATCATGAAAGCCTCTAAAGAGGTATTCAGTAGAAATGATATAAAGAGCAAGGGATAAAGGATCACCCTATCTAACTCCTTGACTAGCTTTAAAGAAACCTTGGGCTTTGCCAAATAAAATACCAAATATTTAAAATAATATTTTTAATCAACACAATACTAATATCATTGAAACCAAAATGCTTTAGAATTGTTACAAATAAAAGAACAATTTATGTTGGCACAAGCTTTAGAAATATCCAGCTTCATAAGTAAGTTGTGTCGCACCACATTATAGTTAATATCATGGATAGGCTTTTGGACTAGCTGCACATTATCAAAGATACTCCTTCCTTTCACAAAGCCTTTCTGATTAATAGAGATAATATTGGGAAGGAGAGAAGCCATTTTGGATGCATGAATTTAGAGATAATTTTATTAAAAGTAGTGCACAAGCTAATGGGTCTAAAATCATTCCAGTTATCTAGGTTATCACATTTAGGGATAAGGACAAAAGAGGTACTTGAGAGAAACTTAAGGAGAGACTTACCATTAAGCAAACCCATGACAACTTTACATAAATCATCATTAATAATATGCCAACATTTTTTATAAAGTGTAGTAGAAAAGTCATGTGGTCCAACAACAAAATCCTTGTTCATCTCCATAAGGGTATAATAAATTTCAATCTCATTAGGGCATTTAGAAAATGAATATTATCTACTTTATTAATGGTAGAAGAGATAAAATGAGGATTGGAAAGATCCGCCACAGGTCTTAAAATGAGAGATTATAGAAGATGAAATATAATCCTTATCCTCCAACCAAGAGCCACAATCTAGTTTAATTTTACTAATCTTAGATTTGGCTTTCCTATTATTAGCATGAGTATGAAATATTTAGCATTTTGGTCACCTTCAGAAATAAGCTTGGAGTTAGCTGTCTAATGCCAGAACTCTTCTTCTTTAAATTGAAGATTAGAAAGCATATTCTTAGCATTTATAAGTAAAGATTTGTTTTCTTCAGACTCATTAGAAATATAGTTATTCTCCAAAAGAATAACTTCATTATCATATTTAATAATGTTATCAAAAATGTTGCCAAAAATATTTTTGTTCCACCATATAATCACTTATTTTAGCCATTTGACTTTAAGAGAGAGAATCTAATGATGTCATGGGAACCTTCATAATAAGAAATAGGGGCCAACCAATTAGATTCTATGATTTTAAAAAGGTCAGTAGATTGAAGCTACATGTTTTGAAATTAAAAAAAGACCAAAGCCGTCATAATTAGATAGATTAATACATATAAGTAGAGAAGCATGATCAGAAACAATTCTACTGAGAAGTTCTATATAAGTGTTATGAAATAAAGAGACCAACTCAGAATTAAATTAATTCGTATCTAATCTCTTTGAGAGTCTTAAATTAGACCAGGTGAATTGGGACCATACAACTAATATTAGTAAGACCATAATCCATAATCATATAATTAAAATCCTCCATAACAGACTCATTTGGAGGGGAGCCTCCAATCCTTTCAGATGAGTTTATAATAATATTAAAATCGCCCCCACAAGCCAAGGACCCTTAAAAAATTAAGTAAAATCTTACAATTGATCCCATAAAGAGATCCTTCCAGATTTAGTGCAACAAATATAACATATAGAACCAATAACGAAGATATTATTTACTAAAAAATGATAATGAATAACTTGATCAAAATCTCCAACGTTAAAAAGTTTAATAGCATCATTTCAAAATAACCAAAATTTTCCATTAGAGTTAGAATAATAAAATTCAAAACCCAATTGACATTGACAAAGAGAAAGTTTGGAAACATGAGCCAAAGGCAGAAGAATAGCCAAAAAAATAATTTTGTGCATCCTAAAGAGATTATAAATGCAGGAGCAAGAAATAAGAGTACCGACATCTCTAATATTCCAAATAAGAGAACTAAAATTGAGCAAATAGAATTAGTGGCATCTTTAGATTTGGTTAATCTAGAATCAGTAGCTAAAATACCTTGCTTTTTCTCTTAGGAATTCTTCTTCCTTTTTTATTTGAGTCCAACTTGAAATCCTCTAAAGATCCATGAATAGATTTTAATTCTTTATTATGCATAGAGTTTATATCAACATCCAAGTGGATCTCTCCCTTCCAATTATAAGTAGAGTGTTTAGAAGGACATTCGTCCTCCAATGTCTCAACAAGAGCAGTATCCTTGAGACAAAAATTATCATTACCAAAAATAAGAATAGCACTACCTCCAATGTCCGTACAAGATGATGGTAGGGTATGAAGAGATGAGGGAGGAGGCGGGGGAATATAATTAGATTTTTTAGGAATATCAGCCATAAGCCCATTCGTAATAGCATTGTCATTTGACACATGAATTGGATAAGAAGCATGAATTTCTTGATTAAGTATCCAACATTAACATAGGGAAAAACAAAAGAAATTTTCTCTCTATTCATAGAAATTTTAAGTTTAATCAAGCTCGATTTCCTCAAATGTGGATGCAAGTTATAGAATTCAACTTTTTTTTGTCCAAGAGATTCACAATGATCATAAAAGTCAGGAAGATCATTCATAACTTCTTTTTAATATACCCATATTTTCCAGATCAATCCAAATTGAGTCAAGATAACTTTTGGTTACATCTAATTCAACTAGAATTGAAGTAATAAACGATCTCGATCCAAAAGCCGTAGCACTATCCATTTGAAGTAGATAGCCAAACCAAGATCCCAAATTATGTAAAATGCGATGAGAAAATAAGTGTGGGTGAAGATCCAAACAGGTATGACTGGAGACTCAATAGATATATAACGGACCCTTTAGCCCAGGGGGGGAAATTCCTCTCTATTCATAGAAATTTTAAGTTTAATCAAGCTCGATTTCCTCAAATGTGGTTGCAAGTGATAGAATCCAACTTTTTTTTTGTCCAAGAGATTCACAATGATCATAAAAGTCAGGAAGATCATTCATAACTTCTTTTTAATATACCCATATTTTTCAGATCAATCCAAATCGAGTCAAGATAACTTTTGGTTACATCTAATTCAATTAGAATTGAAGTAACAAAGGATCTCGATCCAAAAGCTGTAGCACTATCCATTTGAAGTGGACAGCCAAACCAAGATCCCAAATTATGTAAAATGCGGTGAGAAAATAAGTGTGGGCGAAGATCTAAACAGGTATGACTAGAGACTCAATAGATATATGACGGACCCTTTAGCCCAAGAAGGACAATTCCTCCACACCCCCCCCCCCCCCCACCTAAAATAAATAAATAATTCTTTATTACATGATTCTTTAGGTAATTGGCCCCCCTCTATAAAATTTTTACTCTTTATTACGAGGGTCTTTACACAATTGCACCCGCTCTACTAACGATTTTAAAATACTATATTATTTAGGAAATTGCCCCTATTAGAATTAAACAAATTGTGTAGAAGTGTTATTGTTAGGGAATGATGAACCAAACACAAAGAGAAATAATAAATCATGATTTGCAAAGCACAAATTGAACCCCGCTAGGGGGTGCTGACCCTTGGACCTTTGACATATCTATGAAGCATACAATAGTCAAAGACAAATAAGGGGTTGAGCCAAATTCGTGATAACACCAACAATTTTTATCAATTCCCCCCCCCCAACCCACTAAAAATAAAAGCGTGGTTTTTCCCTAGATATATCAAATAAAGGTGACCATTTAAATAATTTAATATAATAATTGCTCACATAATATGCTCTACGAGTGATGATTCTTCTAAAATCCAAGTCGTTAGAGAGCTTGATCAGAACATGTCGAGGATACAAAAGGGTTATAGAGAATCCATAATTGAGCTTAAGGGAGAAAAAAAATTCAGCTTTGTCTAGTAATGATTAATAAAATGGGAATTTAACAATCAAACTAATTCAAAAGGAGCTACAAGGGCTTGAATTTCTTCTTTAGAAATCCAAAGAGCATGCAAACCATAATGAGTTGTGTGTTTAAGATCCAAAAAATCATTTGATTAATCAAATTCATCCAAGACATCCTTAAAGCATTGGGACTAGTTTTTAGAAGCCAAAAAGCTAGATTCGAACCTTTTAAGAGGAAGACTGGCCATCTTTGATGTGGATGTTTCCCAAGGAAACATCAACACTAGGGCAAACTATCTCTAAAAAGAATAATGAAATGCATACAGAGGAAGCCCGCAGGCCAAAACACAGTAAAAATCCAAACTAGAGAGAAAAAAAGGTAAGGAACTCCCATCGGCAAGTAGAAGAGGTGAGAGCGTGAAGGGGGCACAACGAGGGCAAACCCTAGCAGAGCACCGACCGATGCTTTTTTTGATTAATTTTGTGATGTCTAATACCTACTAATTTAAATGGAAAGGATACCTACTAATTTAAATGGAAAGGATATATATATATATATATATATATAAAGTAAAATATGGGTGAGGGAAGATGATAGAGTGGAGGGAAGAAAAATGGTGGTTGTTGCTAGGGTGGAGAAAGAAATAAGGGAATTTAGGATTGGAATTCATGATGAGTTAGAGATACAATAACTTATCCATAAAAATTTTTAGAAAAATTTTCACTATTGTGGTTTCCAATAAATGCATGATTTCTAGTAGTGGTTAATACTAGGTTCACATTAATTTATTAGTACTTGCAAGGTTAGCTTTTAGTGGATTGTTCAATGGATACAATTAAACTTTGTTAAGTTTATTAAAACTTAATAAATAGTTAAGCTAGCCTACTCTAGATAATTTTTTAAACCAAGCAAAATAATTAGCTTTAAGTAAATTAATTATTACAAAAGAGGCCATAAGGACAAGTAAAATGAAGATTAAAGAGCAAGGATTTTTTAACCAAACTCTATTTCCAATTCAAATATATCATAAAATTAAAAATGATTTTGGCATTGATCTAACAACATGAGGATACTTCTCATGAACTTTCGTTTTGTCACTACTATAAAATTAACTAATATTTAATGATTAGAATCTATATTCCTTTAATAAAGTATCATCGTATGAGTTAGTACTAAAGGCTTGAAGGTAAGTTGATCCTGGTCATGCTGATATATCTTTTGTTAAAGTTCATATAAAGCCATAAAGCAATGAATTGATTTTAGTATTTCTTAAGAAGTACTAGTTTGAGTAGAAATAGTGGTTGCAGTCATGCCATTAATATGGTAAGGAGGGGAGGGGAGGGGTGGGAGAAAATATTTCAGAGAAAAATTAGCATTAAGAGAGTGATCATGAGTAATAATAAGGCCTTTTGAATTCCCTAAAGAGGTGAGCTACTTAAAGAGCAAAGTTACTAGCAAAAGTAATTTCTTTAATAGTAACATGAATTTTAGAATCAATAGACACCAATAGAGAAAGAGAGATTGTCCTAAAACTTAGATTCATATGTTCCTGTTATGTGCTTTTAAAGACTAAGGAGAGATTGAATTAACCTCAGTATTTAACTCTACACATCGGATGCTAGGAGATACATTATCCATGAATAGATAAGAAATAAGAGATGTTGTAGTATTTATATGGACTTATGGCATGACTAAGTTGAGGGAAAATCTTTATGATTAGTGGTTGGTAATTATTAACATGGGGTGCTTGTCTTGGTCAATTTACATCAATAAGGACTTAATGCCCTAGTAAGATACAATGTGTGTGTGTGTATACTATCATGAAATCCTCAACCCCGCTATATCATCCCTCACATTAATTCGATTCATCCTCCATTGTACATCCTGAGCTAGTGGGAACCCTACCACTAACATTGACTTCCTATCTTTCCCCCATAATAGGTGTCAAGTTTCATCCCTAGCATTTTCCCGCACTTTTGCTAATCATTTGACAAGCTTTATTATAGTATCCTTCAAGCCATTAGTGTTTTCCTGCACCTGGCTAGTCCTTTATAGCATACCATAATGCATCATATTTTATGAACTATAATCTCAATGAGTACCCATCTCCATTATCTCTAGTTTCAACATCTTTGCCAACATCCTATCCTTGATGAACTCAACCACATCCAATCTATGAGGCCTTCCCAACTCTATGCATCCACATCTATAATGAGTCATATTTTGTGATATCTAGGCACTTTCATCAAGCGGTGTTGGTGTCCTCATTTTTTAGCATCTATCATGTCCCTTTGGGCTATCTTTCGAGGCAATCACTTATTGACTTAGCCACTCCTAGTTGATCATTAGGCTTATTTAACGACTCATTTAAATATTTTCTACATGATCACCAATCTTATATAGTGGGGTCAATTTTGTGTAAAGGTCCCAAAACTTTTTTTTCTAATAATCAAGAGTCATTGTCAGCATTATCACCCGCTCTATTGACCCTTAATGATTTATTTTCAAAGTTTTTTATGCCAATGAATTTTGTCTTGGAGAGGAAGTTTTTGACTATTTGGCACCCTCTTGAATATATTAGATCCTCATTGCAAATTAATCAATTTGCAGGAAATTTTTCATTTCCACAGCTCAACTTGAAATATGTACAGATTCAATTTGAGGATTAGACAACTTTTTTCCTCAAGAATTTGCTTTGGTTGAAGGGGCTTCTATGAATTTACCTAAATGATCTCCTGACTTTGATTTTGCCAATTAATCCCTCAATGTCCTTTTATGAATCACTAGAGGGCCATCTTTCTTAAAAGCCAATGTTGTTCACTTTGGTTCCTTAGAAACCATCACCAATTAATTTCAGCTCCTTTTCACTATTTACTTAAAAATATATAATTATTTCTAAATACGTCAAAAAAAGCTTAAACCAAATTATTTATGTTTCGATAACTTCAATTGAACACTCAATAACAATTTTATTTTCGGATTTTAATTTTTTATTTAACAATTAAAAAACTATTTTGAATATGGTAACCACATGAAAATAGTGTTATCATAATTTATTTTACTTAATCATATTACATCTAAATTAAAAATTGTGAATAACCTAAATTTTTTCAATAAAATATTGAAAAATTACAATCTTAGTTTCAATCTTATTAAATAATTTTGAATTACTTTTAAAAATTTCTATATAGAGAACTCACTATATTAGAAACTCTCAAAATAGCCTAATTTTTTTTTTAACTGTAGTTATAATGTAGTAAATAAAAAGGGATTATAGTTAGCCATCGTTTTTTTTGTAATAATTTTTATATGTTGGCAAGAATTTCAACAATTATTGAATTGCTTAAACAATTCATCTTTTCTTGTGAATAAATGTTCAATAAAATCAATTAACCCTTCCTGTCATTATTTTTTCCCTAAAAGTTTATCGTTTGTATTCACATTTTCATTAAATAAATAGGAAAAACTCAAACTTTTCTATTTTAAACAATTTCTTTGCTCCTAATAAACTGTTAGTCTAAGTACTAAACGTCAAAAATATTTAATATCATTGAAATACTATACTACCATTAATAAACTTATGGTCTTTTTAGGACAACTGCAATTTTTTATAGAGATGATTATGAAGTTATTATTGGAAAAGCATTTTTTTAAAATAATATTTAAAATATATTATTTCTAAAAGGTTGGAAAACAACTTTCTTACTTTTACCTTACATAAGTTGATCTGATTGTAAAAAATTAACATTCTATCACAAAAATATTTCTAAAAACAGCATGAAAGCGTTAGCCAAATGAAAGAATGTTTGAGGTCTGAAAGCAAAACAGTCAGAAAGTTGCTCCGTGCAAACTTTTACATTTGGGTTTGTAATTTAAAAATTTTAACTAGCGAGGCAATAGTTATTTGATAGTTCTATGAGAAATATCTAGGTTTTGTTTGGGATGGCTTTCATACTACTTTTTAAGGAAGTTTTTTAGTACAAAAATTTTAATTTTTGTAAGCAGTAAGAAAGCCGTCTTAAATGAATCCTTAGTGCCTATTTAAGATGCTTGTAGCTTTCCGTTATGGTGGTTGTAAAATTATTATGGGAAAAATATTTTTTTTATAGCTCCTTTAAAAGCAGCTTCCTAACTCGTAAAGAAATTTCTTGAAAGCAACAAAATAATAAAAGCCAAGTAGAGCTATAATTACTTTGAAAAGTAAAACATTAATAAAATTATCCTAAGCAGATCCTTAGTTTCTCATTTGTGTTTAGGAGCTCAATCTTTTTTCGTGACCTTCATCTTGATTAATAAAAATCATCTCTTGTCTTAGTGAGGCAATAGTCGTTTGCAAATAGAATTCAAAGAAATGGTCGCGTTCTCACATTATAAATTATTTAACAATATATTTTAATAATAATTTAAAATTCGGGTTTATATATAAATATAGCTATTCTGTATTGAACTAATAATCGGCTACAGCTACACGTAACAGAAATGGTCAATAAAGTAAGATGTAGAAAAAAAAAAAAATTTCCTGCCCTATCCACACGCAAATGGCAGATTGACTGATCCTTGATTTTCTTTTCGTAGGCGCTATCACTCTCCTATAAATATTATTGCCCTTTAACTACCTGCACACCAAAGCAAATACAATCTAGCTTTCATAGTCATTCCCATTCAGAACGTGCCTTCCTCTCTCTCTCTCTGAACAAGCTAAGGACTAACATGAAGGTTGCCTCTGAAATTTCCTTTTCCAATAATGGTGAGGAGTTCAGTCGCCTTTTCTCCCGCATTGATGTGGATGGGGATGGTAAAATTTCTCAAACAGATTTTCAGCTTCTTATGATGAGAACTACTGGAGAGAAACTTAGCTCGGAGGATGTCGAGGCTATGCTCCAATATGCGGACTCGGATGGAGATGGTTTTCTTGATATGGAAGAGTTCATGGCAGTGGCAGGCATTATTGATGATGCGTGTCATGAGGTGGAAACAAAGAAAGAAGAACAGTACTTGAAGGAAGCCTTCAGTCATTACGAGATGGATGATCATCAAGGCTTCATCAACGCCAAGAGCTTGAAGAGGATGTTGAGTCGGTTGGGTGCATCGAGGCCAATCGAGGATTGTCAGTCTATGATTTGTCGGTTTGATCTCAATAGAGATGGTTTGCTTAGCTTCGACGAGTTTAAGGTCATGATGATGCTTTGATGGCTGAGTTGAAATATCTCATCTGTACATGTTTTTTTTTTTTTTTTAATCAACTTTTGTTCATATGATGTTTAGTTTTCTTTTTCTTTTTTTTTTTCCTAGACAAGATCAAGTTTTCATCTCATTAACATTTTTTTAAGCAAAAGAAAAAATTTCATTGATAAAACAATATTAAATAGGCAAGCAAAACAAAAAATAAAAGCACCAAAAATAAATGAAAACGTAGAAAACAGCTAAAGAAAACTTAAAGATCTAAACACCTCTTGAGCTTCACCTAACAATAGATGCCAATGATAACACTGTTGGCTACTGCCATTGCCTGTCAATTGTCACCCAATGATCATCTTCTTAGCACTATCGCATGGCTTATGTCACCCAATCATCATCATCATCTATCATTACCCAACCACAATTTGTTATCCATATATAAAAATAATAAAAAAAAATTGATCCAGATATTTCCGAAATACTTAGTTCATCAAATCTATAAAAACTATTAGTGCATTAGACACCCCAAAAGATATGACTATAAGAACTTTTAATGTTCATATCTAATATTGAAAGCAGTCTTCATCACTTCAGCCTCTCTTACATTCACATGATAACATCAAGATCGTAAATAAATCTTGAAAATCATAGAGGATCTAGCAAGCTGATTAAATAGATCTTCAATCAATGACAGATGATATTTATTTTTTATAGTGACTTTATTCAACTCTCTATAATCAATGTGCATATGCATCGTACTGTCCTTTTTTTGCAAACAAAATATGTGCTCCACACGAAGACATACTAGGATAAACAATATCCTGATTAGCTAACTCTTGAAGCTGTACCTTCAACTCCTAAAACTTTTTAGGCGTCATTCTATACGGAGCTTTGGATATAGGGGCCAATTCCATAAATACGTCAATACAAAATTAAATATCTCTGTCCAAAGATAAACTGACTAGCTACTCAAGAAAAGTACCTGGAAACTCCTACACTATTGAGACATTAAAAATAGAACTAGAAGCTATCCTACTATCCCAAACTGATGCCAGAAATATCATATAAACCTTTCTCCATAACCTGTCTTCTTGCACTGTAAAAAATAAATAGGATAGGACTCTTTGAACTCTTTGAAATAACTTTCACTGTCCAAAAATAAATAGACTCACTTCTTCAAGTAATCAATCCGGGCCTCATATTGACTCAATCAATCCATATCCAAAATAATATCGAACTTAAGATAGGTAACAAAATCAAATAAGACTTTCACTTCTTATCACAAATTATAATATCCCAAAAATAAGCCCTACTAGCTATCATACAATCTCCAATCGGTAAATTAATAGGTATCAAAGAAAGCAATAAAATTAAAGGCAAGTGTAGTGAATCAAAATAATGCTAAAAAATAAATGAATGACTGGCTCCATAATTAATTAAAATATGCCAAGCCTTATCAGAAATATAAGTCAAACCTGTAACAATATCTGGGGTATCCCGAACACCTGTTAAGTCAAACTATACACATAAGCTTGAATTTGAGCTGGTGTAATAGAACTACCAGAATATCTCTAACTTGAGGATGATCTCCCAGCTATAGAACCATATCCATCAACTCTACTAACTGACCACTTATAAAATGTACAAACCAAATTTGTCCTCAATCTTCCTGAAAATCTAATTGAACTCTCAATTTGGGCTAGAGTGTTGATCAAATCCTACCTTTAGACACTTAACTCTCCTATGCCTAACCTGTCTGCATAAAAATACTATATTTTCATCATGTAACACTGATAAGAATATTGTCTGCCATAACCACGACACACATGTGATCTACTGACAAAACCAGAACCAGCCATTCTTCCACTTCTAGAAACTACAATAGATATAGACTATCCACATATTGTAGACTCTCCAGCTCCAAGTCTACTCTTATTCCCAAATAATTAACTTTCAGAAGTCTCACTGCCAAAATTCTAATTACTAGCATTCCACCACTGTTGTGTAACTATCAAATCATTCTCAATCAGACGGCCTCACTCCATATGCTCAGAGAAATAAAATATACAAAATGGAACAGCCAGTGGTTGTCTCAAACTATCTTGTAATCCTCTAATAAATATATAGCACTTTTTTACTGAGTGCTAACCAACTATGGAACATACCTGACTAAAGTAGTAAATTCTACCTCATATTGCATGATGGTGCTGCTCCACTAAACTAATCTAAAAAAAGTTTCCTATAGAAGGAGCTATAAACTAAGCTCAAAACACATCTGAAAAGTTCTCCCAGCTAATTAAAAGTTATGTCTCCCTCAAAACTTTTCCTCCTACTGGCCCATCCACCAACGCTCATCCTATCCATCCAACAAAAAATTAGTAACAGTACCTTCCTCCTAGGAATCAAGCATGACACATTAACATAATTCCTCTATAATTTGTGTAATCTTGGGAATCATCTTTATACTTAAAAATAAGAATCAACACACTCATTCTTCACTCATCTGGCATCATTTTAGTCCTCAAAATAATATTAATTTGTTTAGCAAGAAAAGAAATTTCTTCGTCTCCTAAGCATTTCCACACCTCTATTAGAATATCATAAGGTCTAATATCTTTTCCACACCCCATTTTCATTAAAGCCTCTTTAACTTTGGTATAACTAACACATTAATAAAAATAAAAATCTTTATTTTCATTTAGAGCGCTAAGTTCACTAAAGTCAATCACATTCTCACAATCTTCATTAAAATGTTTAGCAAAATATATCATCCAACTTTATTGAATATTCTCTTCTAATAAAAGCACTTTTTAATCTTCATCTTAACACACTTTACTTGAACCAAATTGTTACTATTCATATCTCCTTTTTTAGCTAACTTATATATATGAAAAAATTTATTGAGTTACCTCAAATCAAGTTGGGTGAAAAATGGGTTGAAGAGTACTCTGATACCAGAGGTGTCATAACTCTCCTCTTCTAAAACAAAAATATTATCCACAACACTTTAAAACTCTAAATTATCATCATAAATCAAGATGTAATTGTTTCATATCATATTCCTTCTTCCAAGTAGCTTCTCTTTCAAATTTACTCTTCAATTAAACTTGACCATTTGAATATATTTGTTCCTTAACCTTATAACCCCATAAGCCATATTATTTGGTGGTTCCTTTCTATAGCTAAGAGTTAGACATACTTAAATTTCTTCAACAGATATATGACTTCTAGAAACATATTCCCATTTCCTTTGAAGTGACATGTAGAATACAGTATGAATATCATACATAAGTGTGGGGAAATAAATACCACATAGATTCAGTGTAAGAACTCCTATTTTGAGATTGAAAACTACATTAAGAATAACATACCATTCGAGAGATGCACTTGATATGCTTTAATGGATTAAGTGCCAAAATAAGATTTTAGAAAATATGTGCGAATTTGGATTCAAGGATTATGATTTTGATGATAACAAATATTTTTGTTTCTGTTTGAGTGCCTAACCTTTCAGGTTCACAAGATCGATTGTAATTTCAAGCCAGCTCAAGATTGAATCAGTCTGTTTGTATTTCAGGTTCAATGTAATGTAATGGATCCCCAAGCTAAGTAATCTTGCGCACACACACTCAGGGAAAGAATTTTAGTGAGTTAGAGTTTCTATTTTAATTTTGTTCATATCATCTTGGATGATAGTGATATCATCCTAGACGATCCATTAAAAATAGAAACCCTAATTAGGGCAACCATGTTAAGTCGATCTAATTAAGTAGATCATCCTGGATGATCCTCCCATCGTACGGGACGATATTCTTATATCAGAAATTCTTAGCTACTAGACTAAGTTAGACAAGTTTTTATTTTTAAATTTTTGGTCTAATCATCCTGGATGATACGTGTATCATCCTAGACGATTCGTTGCAATCATTCCTAAATTAGTCATGTGATTAAGAAAAGTAATTAAGGGCTGATGGATCGATCACATCATCCTGGACGATCTCATAATTATCCTGGACGATCAATCGTCATCCAGTACATTTCACCTGGACGACCAGAACTGTGTGCATGATAATATTAGCATTTTTGAACTAATCATACAGAATGATAGAGATATCATTTTGGACGATCAAGTCATTTTGAGACTATCCAGCATAAGTTTCCTAGGATGACCCGAACTGTGTGCCAGACGGTATTGACATTTTTGAACTAATCGTACAGGACGATAGAGATATCATCCTGGATGATCAATTCATTTGGAGATCGTTTAGCATAAGTTCTCCTGGACATCCTGAATTGTCCTCTAGACAATATTCCTGATTTACACTAATCATCCAGGATGATCACAGAATCGTCCCGGGCAATCTGTATAAACTTTATCTTCTAATCATTTAGAGGAATCAAATCGTCCAAGCCAAAAGTGACTGATTTACAGTATTCGTACAGGATGATCGATCGATCATCCTTGATGATCTTTGACGGCAAGTTAAAATTTAGGGTAATTTTTAAGCCTTTGTATTTAAGAACTCCTGTGTTCTATCATTGAGATCTTTTACCATTGTCCTCACCTGAGAGAGCTTTTAGAGGGAGAGGGAGAGCTTGGGAGAGAGAGAGAGAGAATCTTATGAGAGGGAGTTTGTGAGGAATTCACAAAGGTTGCTCCAAGAAAGGATTCAAGTCATCGGCTCCAGTCATCATCCCTTGTCCCTTGGTGCTCTGAAGGAAGGATTGTCTGTAAGAAGATCAAGATTTTCTGCCTACTTCAGGAGGAAGCGAAATGAGGTAAGGTTCTGTGCCTGCTTTAGGAGGAAGTAAAAGGAGTTTCGGTTCTCTGCCACATCGGGTTGGTGAAAAGGAGTTTTGTAAAGGCTTCTCCGCCTAGTTGTGAGAGTAGAAGGAGAGTGACTTAGTTTTAGTGCAATACCTGGAGGAGAGGCTCCGGAGAGTGGACATAGGTCAAGTTGACCAAACCACTATAAAATCTTGTGTGTTCTTTTTTATTATTTTTTGCACTTTACTTTTCTATTGATGATCACTTGATTGAAATAATTATTGTGTTTTGTTAAACATCTGCACATCATTGTAAAATTGTAATTATTTTAAAATATTCAAAAAGATTTTCAACATCAGTTTTGCTTAAGAATTTTTAAAACTACCAATTCACCCCCCCCTCTCGGTTAGCCTCAGGCTAGTTCATAAGGGCTTAACATCCCTAACGAACTTTCAAGTGGTATCAAAGTGGGATTCATAAAATCAAGTTTTGAAAAAACTTTTGAATTTGATCCATGGCTAACTTTTGTAATAAAAACACCATTGAAGGATATTCAATCACACCACCACCTTTATTTGATAATATACCTTTTGATTTTTAGACTTGCATGTCCACCTTTTTATAAACAATCGATTATCGTATGTGGATGCTTATTAAAGATGGCTGTAATATACCTTTTAGACTTGTTAATGGTGTTAAAATAGAACTTCTTTTTGCTGAATAGACTCTTGATGATTGTGTTTAGCACAACTGAATGTAAAATATTTAAACTATTTTTTTTGTGCACTGAAATTTGAAGATTATATGCGTGTGTCAACCTGTAAACCTGGCAAAGAAATTTGGGATAAATTATGTATCACCTATGAGGGCACAATTGAAGTTAAGCAATTTAGGTTAAATATCTTGCTTCATGACTACGAACTCTTTCACATGAAATCTAGTGAGTCAATATCTGAAATGTACACTAGGTTCACACAAATTATCACTTCCCTGCATGCCTTAGGAAGAAAACTCAACAACTATGAAAAAGTTACCAAAATTTTGAGATGTTTTCCTTCTTCCTATTATGCCAAAATAACTGTTATCACTGAATCCAAGGGTTTGAATAATTATTCTATTGATAACTTAGTTGGATCACTAATTACTTACGAGTAAGGAGTGAACCAAAGGCAGCTTGATACATCAGAGAAGAAGAAAGAGAAGACTGTGGCACTGAAGGCTAATGATAGGAGACTGATTCTCCTGGGTCTGAAAGTTATGATCTTGCCTTAATTACTAGGTAATTTAAAAGCTTTCTAAGGAAGAAATATAAAAACTTTCAGAAATGGAATAAAGGTAAGAGTAGCAAAAACTTTAAAGGTTCTTCTGATACAGTTTGCTTTGAATGTAGGTAGTTATGACATATAAAAGTAGATTATCCTACACTCAAGGCTCACCCAAGCAAGGAGAAGGGTAAGGAAAAACCCAAGTACAGGAAGGATAAGAAGAGGATCTAAAAGGCTTTCTAGGTGAATTCAGCATCTGACTCATCTGAGACTGAAGTGGAAGAGGAGACTACAAACTTGTGTTTGATGGAGGATGAACATCGTGGTCAGTCTGACCAAGAAGAGGTATGTGAACTAACCTACGATCAATTATTTGATATTTCTGAGAAAATCTATTCATCATATAGAAAACTTAAGAAAATGCATGCTAGCTTGAAATTGAAATTCTTAAACTTGTAAAAAGAGTATGAAGTTTTGATTAAGAATCATTTTACACTTGATAGCAATCACATGTAATTACTTGATAAATTTGATGAATTCAATAAAAAGCATTCTAAATTGATTATTGAGCATGATTCATTGAAAGCATCGCATGTTGAGTTAGAAGTTACATTCAAGGAACTAGAAACTCATGCTTTCGATGTTGAGAGTTGGGAGCATGCATTGAGAGTGAAAAATTCTATTCTAAATAGTTCAAATAAATTTTTTGACACTAAAATAACTACTGTAATGAAAAATAAATAACCTCCATCACTTGAAGAATTTCATACACAATCATCAAAGCATGCATCATATAAACCTAGGAAGAGGTACAATCATCTGCGTAGATTAGTTAACCCTTTTCCTGGTATTAGATGTTTTTCATGTAGCATGTTAGGATATATCTCTCACACCTACACTATTCATCATAGTACATATTGGGCGTGGGGTCCAAATTACATGATTCACAGTATAGCACACATGCATTGCATTCTTCTTTCATAAGAAGGAAACCAAGTTTGGGTTCCTAAATCTGACATATAATGATTTTGTAGAAATACTCTCACACAAGGCCTCGGGAGATCATGTGGTACATGGACAGCGGATGCTCAAGATATATGACTGGAGATGCAAATCAATTCATTTCGCTGGAGGCCAGGGTTGGAGGCAAGGTCACTCTTAGAGACAACACCACCAAGAAAGTGGTGGGCATAGCTATAATCAAAAACTCCAAGAATTTTTTGATTGAAAATGTTTTGCTTTTAGATGGACTGAAACACAACTTGCTTAGCATCAGTCAACTCTGTGACAAATGATTCAACATAAAATTCTTATCGAACACTTGTATTATAAGCTTAAATAATAACACTATTTTACAGGTCAAGAGGATCAACAACATCTATATGCTTGATTTAAATAACATTGAATGTGATGCTTCATTTTTCTTAAAAATTACTGCTGATGAGTCTTAACTATGGCATAGGAGGTTATGTCATGCCAGCATGAAAACCCTTAGAAGAGTAACCCAAAAGGATTTAGTTAGAGGTGTCCCCAAGCTTAAGTTCGCTAAGGATCTGTTGATCTCATTTTTGTATGAGGTTATTAGGATCCAGTCTAGATTCAAGATTAATCCAGACCCCAGGATCAATCTGATCTTGGATCAGATCCAAACCCTAGGAATTATCTAGATCCTAGGATTCTTTAAAATTCTTCTAGTCCTTAGGATCTACTCTAGACCCTAGGATTCTTTCAAATTAATCTAGACCCTAGGATCTATTCTAGACCCTAAGTCTCATGTAGATCAATCTAGGCCTTAGGATCTTCCTAGACCTTAAGATCTATTTTAGACCCTTAGATCTATCTAGATCTTAGGATCCTTTTAAAACTCAGAAACTAGGACTTCTAAACTTTAGAATTCTCCTAGTTTTTAGACTCTAGGATCCCCCCTAGACTCTAGACTTTAGCACTTCTAAATTTTAGAATCTTCCTAGGCTTTAAGTTTTAAGATTTACCCAGACTCTAGATCAATCTAGGATCTCCCTAGAATTCAGACTCTAGGATCTACTCTAGATCCTAAGAATCTTCTAGACCCTAGAACCTAGGATTTCTTAGATTCTAGAGACCTCCTAGATCCTAGACCATTGGATTCTTTCAGACTTCAGATCCTAGAATCTACCCATGTCTTAAATTTACCCAGACTCTAGATCAATCTAGGTCTTAGGATCCTCCTAAACCTTAGATCTATCTAGACCTCAAATCTATTCAAACTACGAACCAACCCAGATTTTAAATCAATCTATTCAAGACTCAAATCAATCCAAAGCTCGAGTCAATTCAAACCCCTGACCAATCCTGACCTTTAAACAACCCAAATCTAGTTGCTCTAGCCTCTGACCTGACCCTTATTCTATCTAATCATCTATAATCATTTAAATGATTATAAATGATTTAGGTAGCTCAAATTCTAGCATTCAAATAAAAAAAACCCAATTTAAAACCAGAAATCCATATCAAATTTAAAGCCCAAAGGTCTAAGTCCTGAAAGCCTTTTCCAGCAAATTTTTGAACACTTCAAAACCATATCAAATGACTTCTGATTCAGGGTCTGTTAGTTTCAAACTGATGTGACATGCCTCTAGAGGCAACCCTCCAAATTTGAGCTCATTCTGAGGTCTCTAACCCCAGAAGTTGAATTGAAATTAGGTGGCTGTAAAACCTTCAAATATTTATAGTTTATGCCACTAGACCTGCCACCCAGTGGATTCTATCCTTGGAGCCTTCTCCAAACCCTCAAATCACTTCTAGACCCTTGATTCTAACCAATTGAGTAATAAACTGCATTTTTTGGACTCACCCTAACCCATAGTTGACCAAGGTTCACAATGACCAAAATACTCCTATAGGTGTAGATGGTCATTTTGAACCAAATGAGCTCTAAATCAAATGCAACCACCCACAGTAAGTTTCAAATATCAAATCAAACCCATTGAACTCAAATCCAGACTCTTGATCAATCTGGTTGACCAAGTCAACTAGGTTGACCAAGTCAACTAGCTTGACCAAGTAGGCCCTTAAGGGTCAAAATAGGTCGTTTTGACCAAATGACCTCCCCAGACCTTGGGACCACCTCCATTGGTCTCCAAATGTCATTTCAAATCTATTAAGCCTATTCTCAAACCCTGGACCCACCTGGTTGACCCAATAACCCCTTAAGGGTTTTAATGGGTTATTCTAACCCATTTGATGAAATCAAATCCCTCAAACTCTCAAACTCATTTCAAACAATAATTCAAATATATTCAAATTTATTTGGAGTCAAACCATGTCAAGTTTGACTTGGTCAAATTACAATTCATTGTCAAACCCTACATCATATGTGTTCATATATTTCAAATCCAATCAATCATATTGCTTAGGATTCTTCAAAACCATTTCATTTGATTCCTTGAATACCCCTTAGCTTATTTGAAGTCATATCATGGTCAATTTGACCAAGTCAAATCTTTAAAAATCTTGGTCAAATGTTTATAATTTTGGTTTAATCACTTAAACTTCTTGTAGGCTGTCTTAGGATTCTTCCAATCAACATTTAAGAATCCTCTACTGCCACCTCAGCTTCCCTCTTGACTATTGACTAGTCAACAAAAGGGTTTTAAGGGCTTTAAATGATTAATTAACTTCCTAGAGCAAACCTCCTCCATTCCAAATCATTCCAACAACTCTAATCCATTTCTAGAAAGTCCTGAAATTCTTTCTAATCCATAGATTAGAAGTTAACCAGCCCAAATGGTCCCAAAGTCATTATGCAAGGACAAATTTCCCTTTATACCTAATGTCCTCGTTGTCCTTTTATTCTCCTGTTCCCTAACCGTTTGGGGACAAATGGAAACATCCTAGCAGCTCCCCAAGCTATCCTAGCCGTCTATTCAAGCAGAGGATATGTGAATAGGGCAAGACCTCTCAAGAGAGCTTAATTTTCCCCTACACACTCTCTCTCTAGACTCAAACCCCCCAAATGAGCTCTCTGCTCATTCAAGCCTTAAATAACCTCCCACGTATATCCCAAGCCAAATCCAGCCGCTAGAAGTCGCCGGTGATGAGCTTCCCGACGAGCTAAAGCTAAAATCCTTCCAAAGGCTATAACGCTTGATCCAAAGCTTTCCAGATCTCGCCCCCTCAAGATAAATTAAGCGTGGACAGTCAACAAGCTCAGAGAACTTGAAATCGCTTCAATCCATTGATTGGTTAAGGTAATATCTCAAACCCTAGGTTAGCACGCTTAGGATAAATTACCATTTTATTAAGCAACTATTAAATCATTTGAACACATCAACATTGATTCTATTCATGCACTCAATTCGAGTTTAAAATTTCAAGTGAAATGGTGGATCTGATTGGGAGAACGAACCCAAAAATGCATCTAGGGCTTAGTTCGCAGAATTAGTCTGCTGTGCGGAATCTTAACCGTTGATTCATCGATCAATGGTTAAGATTCAGCTGTACCGTGGTATATTAAAAATGCGGATCAGATTTTGCAGTTCTGCGTGTGGTATGGCTCGATCCGAGCCATTAATCTCAAAATACGGGAAATCAACGGCTTGGATCTTTGCTTGCGTAGTTTAGTGAAACCGCATGAGGCGCTGGATGGGCGACACGTGTCTGACCGCCGCCGCGCCGTCATCCTAGTCAGCTCAGTCCTGACCGCCGCCACCGTGTTTTGGGAGATCCAATCAAGGCACGCCGCGTGGCATTTCCGTCGCCAGAGATCATTTAAATGCCCTTTTTAATTATTTTAAATGTATTTTAAACCTTAAAAACTTCAAAAAAATACTATAAAATAATTATAAATCCAAAATTTTTGCATTTTATATCAAAGTTTTTAGAGTTTTATAAATTTTAATTTAAAATTAATTATGAGTTTAGATTTTTAAAATTTTTCCAGAAATTCTAATTGATAATTATTTGAATTTTTTTAATACTTAATTAACATTTAAACATTTTAAACAATTACTCAATCAAGGATTAATTAAATAACATTTAACTTAATATTGAATCAAATATTTTCAAATATTAAAATTTTAAGATTATTTTATTAAAATTTGAAAGTTATTTTAAAAATATATCATATATTAAAATATTATTTTAAATATCTTAATATTTAAATATTTAGTTAATATTTAATTGAATCAAATTCTAATAATTATGAAAATTTAAATAAAATTATTTTTTTTAAATAATTCCAAAAAGATTTCAAAAAACATTTAAGATTTTATTTGAATTAATTTAAGAATTATTTTTAATTATTAATTAATTTTAAATTAAATTTAAATGCCTTAGTTAATCTTAAACTTTAAAAATTCCAAACCAATTCATTTCAATTCATAAGAATACAAATAAAACTTTAAAATTTTCAGAAAATTAATAATGTTAATTTAAAATTGTCTTTAGATTTTAAAACTTAATTTATTTTAATTAATTTGAATTATTTGAATATTTGAATATTTAATGATTATTTAATTTAATATTATATTAAATACTTTAAAATTAAAAATTATTTTCAAATTATCTTAAATAGGTCAGAGGATCTCTCAACTCCTTAAAATTTATTTTAATAATAGTTTAAAATATTTTATTTTAATATATATATATATATATATATATATATATATATATATATATATATATATATATATATATATATATATATAGGTTTATATATGTGTGTGCATATTTGGAAATCTATTTTAAAACAATTTATATATGTTAAATCTTTAAATTTGATAGATCCTATGAAGTTTTAAGCATGAATTAAGTGTGTTTGAACAGGATTAGTGGGGAATAATGATTAACCAATGAATAATTATTTTGTTAATTATTCATTGATTAATCCTTCACTTATTTAAACTTTAAATTGATCTTTGCATATTTAGGGCACACACTTGCACCTAGTTTTAGGGCTCTCCTAGACTTAGGAATTGATTGTGATTATGTGTGCATATCTTTCATGTAGGTCAAGGGTCTAGGAACATTGATTCAAAACTAATTAAACTTAATGTCATCATTAAGGATAATAATTAAGGACTTGATTAGATAACTTAGAATATTTCCAATAATTAGGATACACCTCCTATTGACTTGAAACTCAAACCATTTGAACTTAGTGACACCCTCAGCCATAGAAAAATTTCTTACTGAATTTTGAAATCATTAAGCCCTCTAATTAATTTAATCAACTTAAACCTTTAATTAAGCCCTTAAAACTTTCAGAAAATGTAATAAATTCAATTTAAACCCAAAAATGGTGTATAATACCTTAAACTGACCAAAATTAAACCCTTAATAAAAAAAAATCCCCTTGACTGGACTTTAAAATCAAGCTTAATTTAATTTTAAGTGAAATTCAATATTTAATTAATTTAATTAATTAAAATAATTAAAAATCCCAAAAATCTCTCAAACACTTAGGAATCTCTTTTTAGGTCATTCCTAACCTTCAGAGTTGATTCCAAGGAGTTTGGAGGTCATTTGAATTCAAACCATCAAAAGCCCCCCTAATTAAGCAATTTTAATAATTCAATAAGTATTCAAAATTTCAAAATTTTATAACTAATTCAAATGAACTCCAAATTGAGCAAACTCAAAGGCATTCAACTCATCTTAAAGTCTAATATTTATCAAAAATGTTAAGTTTCCAGAAATCAATCAATTTTAAAAAGTCAACTTTTGGTCAAACCTAGTTCAAAATCAAGTCAAAACTTCAAACCTTCATAATAAAATATAGAAAAATCTAATTTTAGTGTACTTATAGTCTAACTGATCGTATTAAGGTCTAGTATTTTAATAAAATATTAACTTTCCAGAAAATACTTTAAATCAAAAAGTTAATTTTTGACCCTTGAATTAAATCATTAAAATAATCCAGAAAATTCTAAAATTCAACAAATCATTAATAATTCCAGAAAATATTAAATCATTATTAAAACCAGCAACCAACCAATCTTAATTAAAATTTAATCAATCTTCAAACCTTAATCAAATTTAAATTATTTACTTATATCGGGTACCACTTGGTAACCCAGGCCTATGAGGCTATTAAATTAGCCCCAAGGAAGGTGAAATAAACTTCACGGCCTCGGTGTGCAACAAAGGTGGTATCCAACAAATAATTAAAATCAATTTTTAAATTAATTTTAAATCATTAAGACTTAAACTTTAATTAAAATCTCTCTTAAGCCTATCAATTAACCAGAACATCAAATAACTTCAGCTAATTATCCTATTTAGGACGTATCAAAGCCACATAGCCTATCCCACACACTTTAGATGATTTGCTAGGACAACCAACTCTAGTCTTAGGCTAGGCTGATATTTACTTTTTTGCCGTGTGTCGGGTTTTCGAGCTTTTACTGTATGCCGTTTGCTAGTAGTAGAATTGTTATGTTTGTTTATTTAAATTTTTGCACTCTGTGATGTGATTGATTGTACGTTAGATCGACCCCTAGGCTAGGGGCGATTAGTACTAATTCAATCTTATACATGTGGCCATGCTCGCATAGGGCATTTAAAACTAAAGGGGGCAATCAAATAATTAAGCTTTAAATTAATGCTGTTTTTCGCAGGCGCTCCAGAATGCTTAAGTCCCCCTTTAATATTTAAAGAGCATGGCCAAGTGTGGCTGTCATTGAGTTTTCTTTACATTTTAAATATTAACTGCTTGAGATTGATCATAACTACCTGAGATGTCAAATATAAACTGCTGATTATCAGGATAACATTGCAGGATCGATTCTATATTTTTTTAATTTTAATTAATGTAATTTGAATATAAATTGAGTTGTAAATTATTAAGTACTTTGAGATGGGATATTTATATCCAACTTGAATTTCAAAGTGGAGAAGACATCCCTAAGGGGAGAGTCTTGCTCCATTTGGAAGTTCAAGTTAGGATACTTTCAATTATCCAAAGAGAAAAAACAACACCCCTATTCAAGGGGAGTTTCTTTTTATTTGGATATCCAGACCCGACGATCCAAGGAGTTACAGAAAGATAAAGAAGAAGTGAAGAAAGAAAAGAATCCTAATTCTCAAAGTCACTTGAGTCTTAGGAAAAGAATCTGGGTTCTAGTCAGTGGTACCGACCACTTTACTTTTCATGCAGACCCTGGGTTGTAATATTAAGTGGCACTTACCACATGGACTTTCAGTTTGAGTTTTAAATTTAATTGATTTGATTAATTATTGATGTGTTGATTTTGATATAGGATTGCCTGCTTTTCATAGTTTTTTTTGGCGATTATTTCATGTCGATTTTAATTTAGCCTGGAACCCGATCGGAGGCTCGTGAGGGTACGGTCAAAACTATTTCTACTTAAACAAAACTTAAAAACTTTAAGCTTAGATAGTAATTCTAATTCCTTTAAGAAGTAAGCCCAAACTCCCTAGGGGTTTTTCATGCATTCATATTGACTTTTCTCTTACGTGTTAGGCACCTCCCCACCTGTGTGTTTTGGCAGACCACATGACCAATTAGGGTGCAGTTCTGTCCAAGGGGATGTTGTGCAATCTCTAGGATAAAACTTATTTTTAAGCCTAATTTTAAAATTTCTTCATTATGATTTCAAGCATTTAATCGAGTCGATTAGCATGTATTGCATTAGATACAAATTAAAAATTGAGTCTAAATCTTTAATTGCATTCTTAGCTTAAGCATTTCACCCAACATAAGTTAAGGGGTCAATTAAAAATCTGCTCTAGATGTCGACCCCAACTCCCTAAACTTATCTTAAACAACATCCTTAACCACTCTTTCATAAAAGATCAGACACATAGTTTTGAAGCGCTCAGGTGGTTTAGCTGGCTCCCCAATCTAGGCCAGGGTAAGTCCAGACCTTGCATTGCATTAGCTAGGTTCCGGGTCACTAATTTTTAGTACCCACTTTAGACTTAGGTTCTGAGGCAAATTTTCAATCTCAAGACCTCAACCTTCCGGGAATCTAATTCTCACTTTCTAATAAAATTAACCACTCAAACCTAAATCTCTTTCAATCAAATTAAAGCCCAACACTTAGGATAGGTTGAGGTGTTTCTGAAGTAATTTAGAATCTTAAAACACCTCCTACCCTTCCTCCTTTGACTCTAGAAATAAGTGTTCAATCTTGAACCATTCCCGATTTGAAATTCCAGTCCCGATCTCCCTTGACATCATACTTTGAAATCTTAAATGAAATTCGTATCGCTATTTTAATCAAGAGTATTCATAGGAAAATTTTTAGTTTTCCTATGATGTAATTAACTACGAGGGCTTACGCTCGTAGGAGATTTAGAAACCCAGATCAGACTTTCAAAATCAAGTTTTTTCAAAATTTTAATTAATTATCTTTGGGAAATTCAAAGTTAATGATCATTATAGTTATTTTCAAATGATCGATAACAGACTATACCATCTTTCTTCGGGGAGAAATATCGTACTATTATCGTAGCTTTGATCATGAAATTAATGATCTCTTATTCTGATTATTATAGATTAATAATGGATTAAACACCACTTTGATCCTTCGAGATCATACATTATTTCTCCTTGAGTTTGATTATAATAATCAGGATAAATTCAAAGATTTATAATCTGAACCTATTAGAGAATGATATATTCATCTTTCGAGGTGATATATCATTTATAATAAGTTTTCGATTATAAAATTTAAATTCCATAAATTAAATATTTTCTAAAGAAAATTAAACCTTTTTTAAAATTATATTTTTCAATTAAACAGGATCACCTGTGTGATGCCTGTCAACTATGAAAATAAGTCTATTCCTCTTTCCACTCAATTAAGGACATTGGCACCTCTAGACCTTTAGAAGTCCTTCACATGGATTTATTTGGACCCATTAGCACTGCTAGCTTAGGAGAAAAAGTCTATGGATTTGTGATTGTTGATGACTACTCGAGGTTCTCTTAGATTAGATTTCTGTCACACAAATCTGAGTCATTTGATGAATTTAAAACCTTCTCCAGTTGGATTCAGAAGAAGCTAGGTTGTGAGATTTTGATTATTCATAATGATCATGGTGGAGAGTTTGAGAAGGTGAGATTTGGAACTTTCTGTGAGGAGCAAGAGATTAGTCATAATTTTTCAGCTCTTAGGACCCTTCAGTAGAACGGGGTAGCTGAAAAAAAGAACAAGATCTTAGTGGAAGCCTCCAGAGCCATACTTACTGAGTATTCACTTCTAAAATACTTTTAGATAGAAGCAGTAAACACATCCTGTTATGTGTTGAATAGGGTGAATGTTAGATCCAATCTGAATAAGATACCCTATGAGATCATTAAGGGTAGAACACGAAACCTATCTCACCTCCATGTCTTTGGCTGTAAGGTCTTCATTCTTAATAATGGGAAGTCATCCTTAGGAAAATTTGACCCAAAAAATCTAATGAAGGATTGTTATTAGGATATTCAAGTATGGGGAAATCTTTTAGGGTATTTAACAAGAGGATATTGGTGGTAGAGGAGACTACTCATGTAGTATTTGATGAATATGACCCTAAGGAGTTTAGAGCTGAGGAAGAAGATGAAATAGGAGAGATTATACAAGGAGTAGAAATTATAAATCTAGAGGAAAGGGTAGAACCTGAAAATACTTTGCCTAGAGAATGGAGATATTCTTCGAATCATCCTAAAGAACTGATCTTAAGAGACCCTTCTGAAGGTGTTAGAACTAGGCATGGACTTAGGAAGAAAGTAAACTATTCTGCCTTTATCTCAATGACTGAACCCACCAACATCAATCAAGCCCTTTCTGATGAATTTTAGATCTTAGCTATGTAAGAAGAACTTAACCAATTTATGAGGAATGATGTCTGGGAGTTAGTAGAAAGACCTAAGAATTAAAGTATTGTAGGAACCAAATGGGTCTTAAAAATAAAATGAATGATTTTGATATGGTGGTTAGGAATAAGGCAAGATTGGTGGCTAAGGGATACAATCAAATATAAGGGATTAATTTTGAGAAGACCTTTACCCCTGTAGCTAGATTAGAAGCCATTAGAGTGCTACCAGCCTTTGCCTGTTATAAAGGATTTAAGCTTTTTCAAATGGATGTCATGAGTGCCTTTTTAAATGGGATAATAAAAGAAGATGTGTTTGTAGAGCAACCCCCAAGTTTTGAGAGTTTCCAATTTCCAAATCACATTTAGAAATTAAAAAGGCCTTGTATGGACTGAAATATGTACCTAGAGCCTAGTATGAGAGGCTTAACACATTCCTACTGTAAAGGAAGTTTGTTAAGGGGAGCGTAGACACCACCCTTTTTCTAAGGAAAATAAGAGATAATTTACTCATTATCTAGATCTATATTGATGATATACTTTTTGGATCTTCTGATAAAAATTTATGTGATGATTTCTCTAAAATAATGAGTAAAGAGTTTTAGATGAGTATGATGGGAGAATTATCCAAGTTTTTAAGGTTTAGTATAAGACAATTGGATGATGAAACTTTTCTGAATCAATTAAAGTATATTAAGGACATCTTAAAAAAATATAAAATGGATAAAGTCAAGCCAATAAACACTCCCATGAGCTCCACTGTTAAATTAGATAAGGATTCAAATGGAAAATCTGTTGATCAAAAGAAGTATAGAGGAAAAATTAGATCACTGGTTTACTTGACTGCTAGTCGACCTGATATAATATTTAGTGTTTATCTCTGTGCTAGATTTTAAGCTGATCCTAAAGAATCCCACCTGACTGTAGTTAAGAGAATCCTTAGATATCTATTAGGGACCCTAGACTTAGGAATCTGGTATTCTCGACACGGCACTTCTTTTGAGATTATTTGATATTTTGATTCTGGTTTTGCAGGGTGTAGGATGGATAGAAAGAGCACTTTTAAAACTTTCTAATTTAGTAGAAAATAAAACTCTGTTGCACTTTCCACTGCTGAAGCTTAGTACATTGTCTTAGGAAGTTATGTGGCCCAAGTCCTTCAGTTGAAGCAACAAATTTTGGATTTAGGATTACCTGTTGGCATAGTTTTAGTTCTATGTGGCAACACTAGTGCCATCTGCATCTCTAAGAATCATATCTAACATTCAAGAACCAAACACATAGACATAAGACATCACTTCATTAGGGACTATGTTATAAAAGGGGAGATTGAGCTACATCATGTAGCAACTGAAAACTAACTGGCTGACATCCTTACCAAACCACTGACCTTTGACTCATTCAGTATTTTAAGGATTAGATTGGGTGTGATTGACATAAATGCATGAATTTGATGATTACTGATTTCTGAAGTTTTTATTTTTCACTTTTCTTTTTGCTTTTATTTGATTTGATTGTCTGTTTCATTTTAGATTTTTTATTTTTCTATTAATTTTCATTTGATTTGCTTATCGGGTTTGGTTATTTCCTTTATAGGCCTTTTTCTTATTATTTATTTAATATTTATTCTCTTCAGAATCAGATCACTGCTCACTACTACTGATAAACTGAATTTCTGACTCAGAGTTTTGCCTTGTTTTTATTTATAAGCTTGTAACCAGTGATTGACTCCTCTGAATCTATTTAAGGGAAGAAACATTGATGATTGTTTCTCTTCCTCTAACTCCTTTAATGGTGTATTATTACTTTTGGATAAAAATCTTCTTCAAAAAGAGATCTATTTTATCTTCCTATAGTAATCTACCTCATATGAATAGTATTTTCAAAGCTTTAAATCATGATTATATTTTTCTTAATCAGGTGATTGCACTTATCATATGAAGTATAATTTTATTCTGTGAATTACTCCTCCTTACTGTAAAGAGTTAGTTTTTTCTTCTCTTATGTTTGGAAGGTAATTTCACAACTGAGATTTTTTAAAGATTATGAAAGAAAGGAAGCTTGCAAAAGAAATAAAAAGTAGCATAAAATGGGCCCAAAAATGGAAAGATACACAAAGAATATTAAAAATTAAAAGATGTGCAAAGTGCGCCAAATAATTTGAAAAAAGAGGCATAAAATGAGCCCCTAATAAAATAAGCTTTCTTCCATTTCTGATCTTTAAATATCTTAGAAAAATCCATATTCCACTAATATTTTCAAACACTTAAGATTAAGAATCATGATCTCTATTTCATTCTTTTGTAATACTATTTTATCAGATATTTTTTTGGAACGAGGCTTGAAAGGATCTCTTTTCAAATTTAATTTCTTTTCTTTTGAATTAGACTTTTGTTTGAAAGGAATATGAACCTGTAAGGTGTCCGAGGTAGGAGTTAAAAAAATCAATTTTCCAACCTTTCTAGATTTTAGCGTCATCAATTTTCTTCTAATTGGCTTTTGAATTGAAAATTAAGGAAAAATTCTGATTTATTGGAGTAAATCGATTAAAAAAATACTTTTTGATTTTTGTTATTGTTTCCTCATCTTTATTTGTTTTTGTTTTTCTTCCTTTGCTTTAATTATGCTTTTTTATTTATTTGGGGTCCCTCTTATTTCTAGTTTGATTATTTTTCCTAATCTTAGTGATGTTTTGTACTATCTTTTTAGTTTTCTTTGTGCTATTTTCCCTTTTTGAGATGTCAAAGGGGGAGTAGAGTTTGGTTGTTAGTAGCATTTTGGGTCATTGTATTGTTTGAATTATCAATGTTTAGTGTTCTTGTACTATTCGCCTGGATAATAGAAATTACACTCCTTAGCTTTCATGGCTTTGTTGTTTATGTACTGAATTTGGAATTACTAACAAATTTTTGTCATCATCAAAAGGGAGAGATTGTTACAAATCTAGATTTAAGGATTATGATTTTAATGATAGCAAATATTTCTATTTTTTTTTTAGTGCCTAATCTTTCAGGTTCACAAGATCAATTGTAATTCAAGCCAGCTGAAGATATAGTCAGTCTTTTTATGTTTCAGGTTTAATATAAATTTTTCCTTTCTTGAGTCAAATGTAATGTAATGGATCTCAAAGCTAAGTAACCTTGCACACACATACTAAGGGGGTGAATTTTAGTGAGTTAGAGTTTCTATTTTGATTTTATTCATATTGTCCTGGACGATGGTGATATCATCTTGAACGATCCATTAAAAATAGAAACCCTAATTAGGGCAACCATGTTAAGTGATTTGATTAAGCAGATCGACTTGGACGATCTTCCCGTCGTATGGGATGATATGCTCAAATTAGAAATTCTCAACTGCAAGACTAAGTTAAGCAAGTTTTTATTTTTAGATTTTTGGTCTAATCATCTCGAACGATACGTGTATCATCCTGGATGATTCATTGCAATCATGCCTAAATTAGTAAAGTGATTAAGTAAAGTAATTAAGGGTTGATGGATCGATCATATCATCCTTGATGATCTCATAATCATGCTGGATGATTAATCGTCATCCAGTGCATTTCACCTAGATGACCTGAACTGTGTGCAGGATGATATTAGTATTCTTGAACTAATCGTATAGGAAGATAGAGATATTATCCTGGACAATCAAGTCATTTTGAGACCGTCCAGCATAAGTTGCCCTGGATGACCGAACTGTGTGCTAGACGATATTGGCATTTTTGAACTAATCGAACAGGATGATAGAGATATCATCCTGGATGATTAAGTCATTTGGAGATCATCCAACATAAGTTATCCTGGATGTATCAAACTTTCCTCTAGATGATATTCCAGATTTATACTAATCATCCAGGATGATCGCAAAATCATCCCAGACGATCTGAATAAACTTTGTCTTCTAATCGTCCAGAGGAACCAGATCGTCTAAGCCAAAAGAGACTGATTTAAACTAATTGTACAAGATGATTGAACGATTATCATGGATGATCTTTGATGGCATATTAAAATTTAGGGTAATTTTTGAGCCTTTGTATTTAAGATCTCTTATCTTCTATTGTTGAGATCTTTTACCGCTGTCCTCACCTGAGAGGGCTTTGAGAGGGAGAGGGAGAGCTTGGGAGGGAGAGAGAGAATCTTGTGAGGGAGAGTTTATGAGGTGTTCACAAATGTTTCTCCAAGCAAGGATTTAAGTCATCGTCCCTTATCCCTTGGTGCTCTAAAAGAATGATTGTCTGTAAGAAGATTAAGGTTCTCTGCCTGCTTCAGGAGGAAGCGAGAGGAGGTAAGGTTCTCTGCCTTCTTCGGGAGGAAGCAAAAGGAGTCTGAGTTCTCTGCCACACCGGGTTGGTGAAAAGGAGTTTTATAAAGGCTTCTCCGCCTTGCTGTGGGAGCAGAAGGAGAGTCACTTGGTTTAGTGCAATATCTGAAGGGGAGGCTCCGGGGAGTGGACGTAGGTCAAGTTGACCGAACCATTATAAAATCTAGTGTGTTCTTTCTGATTATTTTCTGCACTTTACTTTTCTGTTGATGATCGTGTGATTTAAGTAATTATTGTGTTTTATTAAACATCTGCACATCATCGTGAAACTGTAATTGTTTTAAAACATTCAAAAATATTTTCAACATCAGTTTTGCATAAGAATTTTTAAAACTACCAATTCACCCCCCCCCCTCTTGGTTAGCCTCGGTCTAGTTCATAAGGGCTTAACATCCTTAACAAACTTTCAAAATATCATTTCTATAATAAAACAAAATTTAAAGAATAATGTGTCATCTTGAAAGATGAATATAAAATTCTATAGAAGTGTTCAAAAAAAAAATAGGTTTTAAAAATTTGACCATTCCTACAATCAAATGCAACAAAGAGAATAGTATATCATCTCATGAGACGAACATAATAGTCTACAAATGATCTAAAGGTAAGAATGAGTTTTTAAAAATGCATCATTCTAAGATCAAATATGGTAAGGAGAATATCATATAATCTGGGGAGATAAAAACACCATTCTAGAAAGATAATTGAAAATAGAAATATGTCTAAAAAGATAATCTATATTTGTAGAGTTTTTTCTCCTATTTCATAAGAATAAATTAGAGTTTATTTTAATTTGGTGTTATTAATTTCTCATAAGTGTAAACCATTATGGTTAATTAGTCTCGATCAAAAAAATATAAAATTTTCAAGGATAAAACTCAATACTAAGCAGTTCTTAGCAGGTTAAAGGAGAAAAGTAGGAGGTGTCAGATTCGAAGAAGCTCAGACGTAACCCTAACCTATCCTATATAGGGCTTTATAATTTAAGATGAAATTTATTTTTTAAGTTGATATTTAATTAGAAATGTGAGATATATATTTCAATTGCGAGAATTTATGATTTTGAGTCTACCTCAGAACCTATAATTCAAGTGAATCACTACATAATAGTGATTCAAACCTAGTCTAATAATATGTAGGATAAAGAAATAGGCCTTATATTTTTAACTCTTTGAAAAAGAGTTTAGGGAATGCCTGACTCTTCTAGACTTGTACTTCTACCTTGAATGACATTGTCAACAATAACTCCCTCCTAATCACTTTAAAACCACGATCCAAGTCATTATG
>CM034311.1:3128426-3164798 GCA_019925795.1 Dendrobium chrysotoxum
TGATATAAATGCTAGATTCTGATGACTGCTGAGTTATGATTGTTCTGATTGGTATTCTGATTTCTGTTAGTTAGTTTTGGTATTCTGATTTCTGATTTCTGTTAGTTAGTTTGGTTTTATTATATTTGCTTTCAGTTGATTTTATTTCTTCTGTTGATTTTTTTGTTAGCTTTACTGTTAGTTTGATTTGAGTATTTACTTTGCTGTGATTTTCTACCTGTTTTTATTACTGGTTCATATCTTGTACTTACTATTTTATGTTTTTTAAGATCTGATCACCGCTCACTACTTCTGATGATCTGAATTTTGACTGGGAGTTTTTATCCTTGTTTTGGTTTGGAAGCTGGTAAGCATGATTGATTCCACTGAATCTGTTAAAGGGAAGAAACATTGATGATTGTTTTCTCTTCCTCTAACTCCTTTACTGGTGTATAGTTTCTTTTGAATAAAAATCCTCTTCAAAATTAAAATGTTAGTTTTTTGAAATAGAGATTATTTTATTTTCCTACAGTAATCTGCCTCATATCAATGGTGTTTTCAAAGTCTTAAGTCATTAGTTGATTTCTCTAAACCAAGTGATTGCATTTATCATATGTTGTATGGCTTTTATTTTGTGAATCGTTCTCCTTACTGTGAGTCATCTCCTGTGCTGAAGATAATCTCACAGCTGAGACTTTTAATGATTATGAAAAGGAGAAAGCTTATAAAAGATACGCAGTGCGCCAGATAATTTGAAAAAGAGGCATAAAATGAGCCCAAAACTGAAAAGATGAGAAATTGCCAAATTGGATATACAAAGTGTATCAAAAATCAAAAGATGCACAAAGCGCCAACCAATTTGAAAAAGAGGCACAAAATGATCCCAAATCAAGCTTTCTTCCCTTTCAGATGTTAAATGTCTTAGAGAAATCTGTGCGCCACTTAATATTTTCAAAAGCTTGAGTTTTGAAAATCCTGATTTCTGATTTTTTACTTTGTAACACTATTATATCAGATATTTTTCTGGAACGAGGCTTGAAAGGATCTCTTTTCAAATCTAATGTCTTTTCTTCTGAATCAGATTTTTGTTTTGAAAGAGGTTTGCATCGATAAGGTGCCCGGGTTGGAGTTACGAAAGTTGATTATTTCCAACCATTTCTGGATTTCAGCGCTGTCAATCGTCCTGTCATTGGTTTTTGAATCTAAAATCAAGGGAAAAAATTTGATTTTCTCGAGCAGCTTGATCAAAAAAAATGCTTTTATGTGTTTTTGTGGTAAGTTTTATTCGTTTTTGTGTTATTTTGATTTCATGGTTGTGTTTTTGGGATCCTGATCGATCATCTTCATCCTTCATCTTTTTCTGTTTTCTTCACATCATCCTGGACGATACCACTATCATCCTGGATGATCCAAACATCGTCCTGGACGATTCGTTCAAAATCGTCCCCACACTGCTCCTGCTGCTAAAAAATTCCAATTATTTGTGATCGTCCTGGACGATACTTACATCATCCTGGACGATATGATCCATATCTTCCTGATCTGATCAAACGGCTGACATTGCACCAATTATTATCCATCGTCCTGGACAATCCACCTCATCGTCCCGGACGATCCACATGTCAGCCGCTGGACGATTGGAATTCGGCCCGTCCGATATATTTATTACATATCGTCCCGGACGATCCACCTAATCATCCTGGATGATACTTTTCATCAACGGTCGTCCAACCTGACTCCTCGGGACGATCTCCTGTGTCTAATCGTCCTGGATGATCTCTGATCGTCCTGGATGATCGGACTGCCTTTTTGACCAATCGTCCAGGACTTCATAAATGACCAAATCGTTCCGGACGATATCGTGATCGTACGGGACGATCAGGGCATTTTCTATATAAATAGCAGTTTTCTTCAGATTTTTCACACCATTTTTCTTCCACTCTCCTTCTACTTTCTTACTCCTTGGGCTCCTAATGGCTGGTGGCAAAAGGTCTCGTCAAAAGGGTGCCAGTTCATCCCGGGGACATGTCGATCCTCGCTTCTCGAATGTCGCCGATCAGGCGGCTTTCGAATGCTATCGTAATGTGGGCATCACGCACTCTAAGATTATAAATCCCCGCACTCTCACTTATCCCATTTTAGATCTGTTCGCACACACCTCCCTCACCTTCATTCTGACCTTAGCCTTTCCCTTCAATCTTGAACTCCTTCAAATCTTCTTTGCTAACTTGCGCATTTTCGCGGACTATTCCACTCTTTGATCCTACGTAAATCAACGCCCCATGGAACTCACGACCCATGATTTTCACAATATTCTCAACCTGTCTGTTACTGGCGATAAAATTCACACGCTTATCACCGATCCTGACTGTGATTGGAGTGTCACCAATCACTTCCTTTGTAATACCAACGCACCCTATCATGACAACGCTTTCACTTCCCTTCTCAAGGATGCCCGGACCATTCCGCACGTCCTTCGTTCCTCCGTCATTCCAAAGGTGGGGGATCGAATTCACATTACCCCACTCCTGTCCTTGACCACCTACTACATCATGGCCCATCGAGAATTTAATGCCTCTGATCTGATTATCTGATACATAGAACACCTAACCACCATTACAGATCCGGGCCACAGGCGTCGCCCAAATCTAGCTTTAGGTCATCTTATTCACTATGCCTTAGAGACAAAATATGACCTTCAGTATCCTGTCCCTCCTGATGTCCCTCCTTCCTTCTTCACAAACAACTCATTCCACATCCTATACAGCACCCGACTACATCCGGAGCCCACCTCGGATGTTGAAGAAGAAGAGGAAGAGGCCGTTCCAGTTCCTGCTGCACCAGAGGCACCTGCACCCCTTCGCATTGCCTCTCCTTTTGACCACCTGGTGCAGCGCTTTGATTAGTGGGAGGCCAGATTTGACTCCTACGTGGTTGCCCAGGAGCAGCGGCACACCGAGGACATCCAGCGCTTCACTAACTATGCTGCGGAGCAGCAACAGCAGCATGACCAGGACATCGCCTGGATTGGAGCCACATTCAGGCCATTCACCATTACTTCAACCCTCCACCGCCACCTCCTCCTTCCAATCATGATCCGCCTCAGTTTTAGTTTCCTGTTTTGTAGTTGTTCTCTTTTATGTTTTATTTTTGTGTTCTATTTTTCCCTCCTCCTTTTTGTGATATCAAAAGGGGGAGTCAGTTGTAGTCATGTCTGTTTCTATTTTATGAGTCATGTTTCCTATATTGTTATAGTTGTTAAATGAAAATTTAAAAAAATATTTATGTTTTGATCTCCTAGTTTACTTTTATTTTCAAACTACTTTACAAATGTTTGCCATCATCAAAAAGGGAGAGATTGTCGCAAATCTAGTTTTGATGATGACAAACATGTTTCCAGTGTGTTTTGCTTGGCTAATCTGTTTCAGGCACAAAAGACCACGAGCCACTCAAGCCAAGTCAAGATCGGGTCCAAGTGTGTCCAATGTACTATTTTTCATTTTATTGAGTCAATTGTAATGTAACTGATCCCCTAGCTAAGTAACCTTGCACACACATACTCAGGGGGAGAGCTTGAGTGAATTAGAGTTTCTGTTCAGTTTTTATTCAGATCGTCCTGGACGATATTGACATTATCCTGGATGATCAGGTAAAAATAGAAACCCTAATTAGGGCGACTAAGTTAAGAGGGTCTGATTAAGCAGATCGTCCTGGACGATCTTTGGATCGTACGGGACGATATGCTCAAATCAAAAATTCTCAGCCGCCAGATCAAGTGGCAAGTTTTTATTTTAAGTTATTTGGTCTGATCGTCCCAAACGATACGTGTATTATCCCGAACGATTCAGTACAATCATGCCTAATTTAATATGGTAATTAAGGAAAGCAATTTATTTTTGGTGGATACGATCATATCGTCTTGGACGATCGCAGGATCGTCCCGGACGATCTTAATCGTTTAGTGCATTTAAGCTGTACATTCAGAACTATGTACATGATCATTTAGGGCCTTTTTGAACTAATCGTACAGGATGATGTCCCCATCGTACTGGACGATCAAGTCATTTTTTGGTCGTCCAGCACAGATTTCTCTAGACGACACGAACTCTCTTCTGGTCGATTTTCCTCGATTTGCACTAATCATCCCGGACGATCATAGGATTGTACGGGATGATATGAATAATTTTTTCTACTAATCGTCCAGAAGAGCCAGATCGTCCAGGCTGAAACAGCTGAATTTGAACTGATCGTACAGGACGATCTACCAATCGTCCTGGACGATCTTGGCCGACTAGTTGAGATTTAGGGCAAATTCTAAGCCCTCCTATAAAAGAACTTTTTCTTAAAAATAAGAAAAATCTTTTGCCACCTTCCTTCCCTGAGAAACCCTAGAGAGAGAGAGTTGGGAGAGAGAGAGAAGATCTTGTGAGGGGGAGTTAGTGAGGGATTCACTAAGGTTGCTCCAAGCACGGATCAGAGTCGTCTTCTCCGCTCGTCGTCTTTTGTCTAGTCGGTGTTCGTCGTGGGAGGATCGTTCGCAAGAAGATCCGGGGTTCTCTGCCCGCTTCAGGTGGAAGCAAAAGGAGTTCGAAGGTTCTCTGCCTGCTTCAGGAGGAAGCAAAAGGAGGTCAGGTTCTCTGCCTCACCGTGTGGTGAAAAGGAGGTGTTTGTACAGGCTTCTCCGCCTTGCTGTGGGAGCAAAAAGAGAGACACTTTTTGTTTAGTGCAATACCCGGAGGGGAGGCTCCGGGGAGTGGATGTAGGTCAAGTTAACCGAACCACTGTAAAATCTGGTTTGCTTTTCTGATTCAGTTTTGCACTTTACTTTTCAATATAAACTGCTTGGGTGAATATCTGTGATTGATCTTTTTGCTCTTGTTTACTTGTTTCCACTGCTCAGTATCGAAAAGAATTTCATTGTTATCGTGAAATTTTTAAATAACTAATTCACCCCCCCTCTTGGTTAGCCTCGGGACAAGTTCACTAGGGCTTAACATCCCTATCGAACTTTCACTAAGGGCTGGCTCTGGCCAAACTAGTGAACTACCAGGAGAAACTGCAACATCATCATCCATCACTGCATCACAGATCATCGGAACTGCCTCTGATTCGGAAGGAACAACTACCTCTAACTGCTCAACTGCCTGAACTGGCTGTACTGCCTCAATAGGGGACTCTGCTTGTCGTCATCTCCACACCCATCTACTACGATGGGACCTAGTAGGGGAAACTGGCTACTGCGGGGCTACTACAATTGAAGCGAGCTGGGGTCTGGGAGGCTCCAACTGCTGCCTCTATCCACGATGACATGGGCATCATCCCACGATTGGAGCAACTGTCTATGGTCTCGCCAGCAGAACTGAACTAACAGGCTGCTGTTGCAAATCTGGTTTTGATGATGACAAACATGTTTCCAGTGTGTTTTGCTTGGCTAATCTGTTTCAGGCACAAAAGACCGTGAGCCACTCAAGCCAACTCAAGATCGGGTCCAAGTGTATCAAATATATGATTTTTCCTTTTATTGAGTCAATTGTAATGTAACTGATCCCCTAACTAAGTAACCTTGCACACACACACTCAGGGGGAGAGATTGAGTGAGTTAGAGTTTCTGTTCAATTTTTGTTCAGATCGTCCTAGACGATAGTTGCATCGTCCTGGACGATCCAGTTAAAACAGAAACCCTAATTAGGGCGACTAAGTTAAGAAGGTCTGATTAAGCAGATCGTCCTGGATGATCATTGGATCGTACGGGACGATATTCTCAAATCAGAAATTCCCAGCCGCCAGATTAAGTTAGGCAAGTTTTATTTTAAGTATTTTGGTATGATCGTCCCGGACGATACGTGTATCATCCTGGACGATTCACTACAATCATGCCTAAATTAGTTTGGTAATTAAGAAAAGCAATTAATGTTTAATTGATACGATCACATCGTCCTGGACGATCGCAGGATTGGCCCGGACGATCGTGATCGTCTTGTGCATTTCAGCTGTACGACCCGAACTGTGTACAGGACGATTTTGGGCCTTTTTGAACTAATCGTACCGGACGATGTACCAATCGTCCGGGACGATCAAGTCATTTTTTGGTCGTCCAGCACAGATTTCTCTAGACGACCCGAACTGTCTTCTGGACAATTTTCCTCAATTTGTACTAATCGTCCCGGACGATCGCAGTATCGTACGGGACGATATGAACAACTTTTTCTACTGATCGTCTAGAAGAGCCTAATCGTCCAGACTGAATCAGCTGATTTTGAACTGATCGTACAGGATGATCTCCTGATCATCCTGGACGATCTTGGCCGACCAGTTGAGATTTAGGGCAAATTTTAAGCCCTCCTTTAAAAGAACTTTTTCCAATTTTTGGAAAAATCTTTTGCTGCCTTCCTTCCCTGAGAAATCCTAGAGAGAGAGAGAGTTGGGAGAGAGAGAAGAGATCTTGTGAGGGGGAGTTAGTGAGGGATTCACTAAGGTTGCTCCAAGCACGGATCAGAGTCGTCTTCTCCGCTCCTCGTCTGTTGTCTAGTCGGTGTTCTTCGTGGGAGGATCGTTCGCAAGAAGATCCAGGTTCTCTGCCCGCTTCAGGAGGAAGCGAAAGGAGTTCGTAGGTTCTCTGCCTGCTTCAGGAGGAAGCGAAAGGGGTTCGAAGGTTCTCTGCCTGCTTCAGGAGGAAGCGAAAGGAGGCCGGGTTCTCTGCCTCACCGTGTGGTGAAAAGGAGATTTTTATACAGGCTTCTCCGCCTTGCTGTGGGAGCAAAAGGAGAGACACTTCTGTTTAGTGCAATACCCGGAGGGGAGGCTCCGGGGAGTGGACGTAGGTCAAGTTGACCGAACCACTATAAATCTGGTTTGCTTTTCTGATTCAGTTTTGCACTTTATTTTTCAATATAAACTGCTTGGGTGAATATCGTTGGTTGATCTTTTCGTTATTGTTTACTTGTTTTCGCTGCTAAGTATCGAAAGGATTTTCATAGTTATCGTGAAATTTTTAAATAACCAATTCACCCCCCCTCTTGGTTAGCCTCGGGACTAGTTCACTAGGGCTTAACATCCCTTTCGAACTTTCAAGTGGTATCAGAGCGGGATTCAAAATTTCTGTTTAAAAACTTTTGAATTTGATCCAATGGCTAACTGTAACAATCGTAATACTGCTGAAGGTTATTCTATTATTAGACCACCGTTGTTTGACAATATTCCTTTTGATTTTTGGAAAACACGCATGTCTACTTTTCTGCAATCTATTGATTATCGCATGTGGATGTTAGTTAAGGACGGATACGAACCACCTTTTCGAATGATTAACAATGTGAAAACTGAATTGCCGTTTGCTGATTGGACGTTTGATGATCGTGATTTAACACAGTTGAATGCAAAATGTTTGAACTGTTTCTTTTGTGCTTTGAAATCTGAAGACTATATGCGTGTTTCTACTTGTACAACGGGAAAGGAAATCTGGGATAGGTTATGTATAACATACGAAGGTACAACTGAAGTCAAACAATCTAGGTTAAACATCTTGTTACATGATTATGAACTTTTTTGCATTAAACCTAGTGAGACTATTTCAGAAATGTACACAAGGTTCACTCAGATTGTTACCTCTTTGCATGCTTTAGGTAGAGAACTTACCAACTACGAAAGAGTGAACAAAATTCTAAGATGTTTGCCTGCTTCTTATGATGCTAAGATTACTGCTATTACTGAATCTAAAGATTTAAACACTTACTCTATTGACAGCTTACTTGGATCACTTATTGCTTACGAGCAAGGGGTGAACCAAAGGCAACTTGATGCAGGTGATCGCAAGAAAGAGAAGACAGTGGCACTAAAGGCTAAGGATTCAGATGCTAGCTCTTCCGGGTCTGATAGCGATGATGTTGCCTTAATCACAAGGTAATTCAAAAGCTTTCTAAGGAAGAAATATAAGAACTATCAGAAGTGGAACAAGGGTAAGTCCAATAAAAATTTTAAGAGTTCATCTGAATCGGTTTGTTTTGAATGCAGGAAGCCTGGACACATAAAGGCTGATTGTCCAACACTTAAAGCTCACCCAAGCAAGGAGAAGGGTGAGGAGAAACCAAAGTTCAGGAAGGATAAGAAGCGGATTCAGAAGGCGTTCTGGGCAGACTCTGCATCCGACTCTTCTGAGACTGAAGCTGAAGAGGAGGAAACAAACTTGTGTCTGATAGCGGATGATCACCCTGGTTAGTCGGACCAGGAAGAGGTATGTGAGCTTACTTACGATCAGTTATTTGAAGTTTCTGAAAAGATTCATACATCGTATAGGAAGCTTAAGAAAACTCATGCTAGTTTGAAGTTAGATTATTTGACTTTACAAAAAGAGCATGATTCTGTAGTTAAAGATTATTCCACACTTGATTTCAATCACATGTCTCTGCTTGATGAGTTTGATGAATTGAACAAAAAATATTCTGATTTAGTTTCTGACCATGATTCTTTGAAAACCACGCATGTTGATTTAGAAAAAGCTTTTAAAGAGTTAGATACAATGGCATGTGAAGTAGAAAGTAGCAAGGGAACCTTAAAATTTGAAATTGCCAGTTTAAAGAAAGAAAATGAGTTTTTGAAAGTAAAGATCAGTGCTTTTGAAAAGAACAAAACACCGCCTACTTTTAAACAGTTTTATGCACCGCCACCTTTTAAAAATTCTGTTGCAAGTTCATCAAACCATGTTTCATACACTACTAGGAAGAGGCACTATCACTCACGACGTTTAGTTAATCCTTTTCCTGGTGTTAGATGTTTTTCATGTGGCATGTTAGGACACATATCACACACTTGTACTGTTCACCGTAGTACACATTAGGTGTGGAGACCCAAACTGCCTGTTTCACAGCACAGCACGCATGCATCGCATTCTTCTTTTCATAAGAAGGAACCCAAACATGTTTGGGTTCCTAAGACTGACATTTGATGATTTTGTAGGTGTGCTCTCACACAAGACCTCGTGAGAGCATATGGTACCTGGACAGCGGATGTTCTAGACATATGACTGGAGATGCAAATCAGTTCATTTCGCTGGAGGCTAGAGCTGGAGGCAAGGTTACACTTGGAGATAACACCACCAGGAAGGTGGTAGGCACAGGTATAATTGGTGATTCAAAGAACTTTATGATTGATAATGTTTTGCTTGTAGATGGACTGAAACACAACCTGCTGAGCATCAGTCAACTCTGTGATAAGGGATACAGCATCAAATTCCTGCCCACTGGCTGCATTTTAAGCTTAAATGATGAAGTTGTTTTGCAGGGGCAAAGGATCAACAACGTCTACAAGCTGGATGTAAGTAGCATTAAATCTGATAATTCAATTTGCTTAAAAACTGCTGCTGATGAGTCTTGGTTATGGCATAGGAGATTGTGTCATGCCAGTATGAAAACCCTTAGGAGAGTCACCCAAAAGGACTTAGTTAGAGGTGTGCCCAAGCTTAAGTTCACTAAGGATCACCTGTGTGATGCCTGTCAGTTGGGGAAGCAAGTCAAGTCCTCTTTTCACTCTGTTAAGGACATTAGCACCTCTAGACCTTTAGAAGTTCTTCACATGGACCTCTTTGGACCCATTAGCACTGCCAGCTTAGGGGGGAGAGTCTATGGTTTTGTGATTGTTGATGATTATTCAAGGTTCACTTGGGTTAAGTTTTTGTCACACAAATCTGAGTCATTTGATGAGTTTAGATCTTTCTCTACTTGGATTCAGAAGAAGTTAGGATGTGAGATTATTACCATCCATAGTGATCACGGAGGGGAGTTTGAAAATGAAAGATTTGGAAGTTTTTGTGAGAATCATGGGATTAGTCACAATTTTTCAGCTCCTAGGACCCCTCAGCAGAACGGGGTAGCTGAAAGGAAGAACAGGACCTTAGTGGAAGCCGCTAGAGCCATGCTTGCCGAGTATTCACTTCCAAAATACTTTTGGGCTGAAGCGGTGAACACTGCCTGTTATGTGCTGAATAGGGTGAATGTGAGAGTCAAACTGAACAAGACACCTTATGAGATCATTAAGGGTAGAACACCAAATCTGTCCCACCTCCATGTCTTTGGCTGTAAGGTTTTCATTCTGAACAACGGGAAGTCACCCTTAGGAAAATTTGACCCCAAATCTGATGAAGGAGTGTTCTTAGGATATTCAAGTGTGGGGAAATCCTTTAGGGTGTTCAATAGGAGGACTTTGGTGGTGGAAGAAACAACCCATGTAGTGTTTGATGAATCTGATCCTAAGGAGTCTAGATCTGAAGTAGAAGATGAAGAGATTGTTGAGGTTACCCAAGGAGTTGGAAATACAAATTTGGAGGAAAGGGTAGAACCTCAAACCCCATTGCCTAGAGATTGGAGATATTCTTCGAGTCATCCTAAAGAACTGATCTTAGGAGACCCTTCTGAAGGTGTTAGGACTAGGCATGGACTTAGGAAGGAAGTAAACCATTCTGCCTTTATCTCAATGACTGAAGCCACCAACATCAATCAAGCCTTGTCGGATGAGTTTTGGATTTTAGCGATGCAGGAAGAATTGAATCAATTTATAAGGAATGATGTTTGGGAGGTAGTAGAAAGACCTAGAAACTAAAGTATTGTGGGAACCAAGTGGGTCTTTAAGAATAAGATGAAAGATTCTGGTGTGGTGGTGAGAAATAAGACAAGATTGGTGGCTAAGGGGTATAATCAGATAGAAGGGATAGATTTTGAGGAAACTTTTGCCCCTGTAGCTAGATTGGAAGCCATTAGAGTGCTACTAGCCTTTGCCTGTTACAAAGGATTTAAGTTGTTTCAAATGGATGTCAAGAGTGCCTTTTTAAATGGGGTAATTAAAGAAGATGTTTTTGTAGAACAACCCCCAGGTTTTGAGAGTTCATAATATCCAAGTCATGTCTATAAATTAAAAAAGGCCTTATATGGATTGAAACAGGCACCCAGAGCTTGGTATGAGAGGCTTAGCACATTCCTGTTAGAAAGAGAGTTTGTTAAGGGGAGCGTAGACACCACCCTTTTTCTGAGGAGATTAGGAGATAACTTACTCATTGTCCAGATCTATGTTGATGATATAATTTTTGGATCTTCTGATAAATACTTATGTGAAGAGTTTTCTAAAATAATGAGTAAAGAGTTTGAGATGAGTATGATGGGAGAATTGTCCTACTTTTTGGGGTTTAGCATAAGGCAAACGGATGATGGAACCTTTCTCAATCAATCAAAATACACTAAGGACATTTTAAAGAAATATGAAATGGACAAAGCCAAGCCAATCAATACTCCCATGCCCTCCTCAGTTCAGTTAGATAAGGATTCAAATGGAAAATCTGTTGATCAGAAGAAGTATAGAGGGATAATAGGTTCACTACTTTACCTGACTGCTAGCCGACCTGATATCATGTTTAGTGTCTGTCTTTGTGCTAGGTTTCAGGCTGATCCTAAAGAGTCCCACCTGACTGCTGTTAAGAGAATTCTCAGATATCTTTTAGGAACCCCAAACCTAGGAATTTGGTACCCTAGGCACAACACCTCTTTTGAGATCATTGGATATTCTGATTCTGACTTTGCGGGGTGTAGGGTGGATAGGAAGAGTACTTCTGGGACTTGTCAATTTATAGGACAGTCGTTAGTCTCCTGGTCCAGTAGAAAACAGAACTCAGTTGCACTTTCCACTGCTGAAGCTGAGTACATTGCCTTAGAGAGTTGTGTGGCCCAAGTTCTTTGGTTGAAGCAGCAAGTCTTGGATTTAGGAGTACCTGTTGGCACAATTTCTATTTTGTGTGATAATACTAGAGCCATCTGTATCTCTAAGAATCCAATCCAACATTCTAGGACCAAACACATTGATATTAGGCATCACTTCATTAGGGACCATGTTACAAAAGGGGACATTGAGCTACACCACATAGCAACTGAAAATCAGCTGGCTGACATATTCACTAAACCACTGGCCTTTGACTCATTCAGCATTTTGAGAACCAGATTAGGAGTGATTGATATAAATGCTTGATTCTGATGACTGCTGATTTATGATTATTATGATTGGTATTCTGATTTCTGTTAGTTAATTTTTTTGTATTCTATTTTCTGATTTCTGTTAGTTAGTTTTCATATTCTAATTTCTGTTAGTTAGTTTTGGTTTGATTATTTGCTTTCAGTTGATTTTATTTCTTCTGCTGATTTCTATGTTATCCTTTTTGTTAGTTTGATTTGAGTATTTACTTTGCTATGATTTTCTACCTGTTTTTATTTATTTACGGGTTCATATCTTGCACTTACTTTTTTATGCTTTTCAAGATCTGATCACCGCTCACTACTTCTGGTGATCTGAATTTTTGACTGGGAGTTTTTACCTTGTTTTGGTTTGGAAGCTGATAAGCAGTGATTGACTTCGCTGAATCTGTTAAAGGGAAGAAACATTGATAATTGTTTCTCTTCCTCTAACTCCTTTACTTGTGTGTAGTTTCTTTTGAATAAAAATTCTTTTCAAAATTAAAATGTTAGTTTTTGAAATAGAGATTATTTTATCTTCCTACAGTAATCTGCCTCATATCAATAGTATTTTTCAAAGTCTTGAGTCATTAGTTTGATTTTCTAAACCAAGTGATTGCATTTATCATATGTTGTATGGATTTTATTTTGTGAATCATTCTTCCTTACTGCGGAGAGTCATCTCCTATGTCTGGAAGATAATCTCACAGCTGAGACTCTTTAATGATTATGAAAAGGAGAAAGCTTATAAAAGATGCGCAGTGCGCCAGATAATTTGAAAAAGAGGCATAAAATGAGCCCAAAACTGAAAAGATGCGAAATTACCAAATTGGATACACAAAGTGTATCAAAAATCAAAAGATGCACAAAGCGCCAATCAATTTGAAAAAGAGGCACAAAATGAGCCCAACCAAGCTTAGAATGTCTTAGAAAAATCTGTGCGTCACTTAATATTTTCAAAAGCTTGTGTTTAAAAATCCTGATTTCTGATTTTTTACTTTGTAATACTATTATATCAGATATTTTTCTGGAACGAGGCTTGAAAGGATCTCTTTTCAAATCTAATGTCCTTTCTTCTGAATCGGATTTTTGTTTTGAAAGAGGTTTGCATCGATAAGGTGCCCGAGGTCGGAGTTACGAAAGTTGATTCTTTCCAACCTTTTCTGGATCTCAGCGCTGTCAATCGTCCTGTTACTGGTTTTTTAATCTAAAATCTGAAAACAAAAAAAAAATTCTGATTTTCTCGAGCTGCTTGATCAAAAAAAAGGTTCTTTTATGTGTTTTTGAAGTCAGTTTTATTCGGTTTTATGTTATTTTTGATTTCATGTGTGTGTTTTTTTTTGGATCTTGATCGATCTTTTTCATCCTTCACTTTTTTTTCTGTTTTCTTCACATCGTCCTGGACGATACCACTATCGTCCTGGACGATCCACTTCGTCCTGGACGATCCAAACAGCGTCCTGGACGATTCTTTCAGAATCGTCCCCCCACTGCTCCTGCTGCTAAAAAATTACAATTATTGGTGATCGTCCTGGACGATACTCACATCGTCCTGGACGATATGATCCGTATCTTCCTGATCTGATCAAACGGCTGAGATTGCACCAATTATTGCCCATCATCCTGGACGATCCCCTTATCGTCCCGGACGATCCACCTGTCAAGCCACTGGACTATTCAAATTCGGCCCGTCCGACATATTTATTGTAAATCATCCTGGACGATCCACCTAATCGTCCGGGACGATACCTTTTCGTCAACGGTCGTCCAGCTGACTCCTCGGGACGATCGCCTGTGTCTAATCGTCCCGGACGATATCTGATCGTCCCGGATGATAGGACCGCTTTTTTGACCAATCGTACAGGACGACATAAATGCACCGATCGTCCCGGACGATGTCGCGATCGTATGGGACGATCAGTCCGTTTTCTTTATAAACAGCAGTTTTTCTTCAGTTTTTTCCACACCTTTCTTCCTCCACTCTTCTTTCATCTTCTTCTCCCTTGGTTTCCTAATGGCTGGTGGCAAGAGGTCTCGTCAAAAGGGTGCCAGTTCCTCTCGGGGGCCGGTCGATCCTCGCTTCCCTAATGCAGCCGATCAGGCTGCCTACGAGCGATACTGTGAAGTGGGGATAACGCCTTCGAAAATAGTAAATCCTCGCACTCTCACCTATCCAGTCCTTGATCTCTTCGCACACACCTCTCTTACCTTCATCCTCACCCTCGCTTTTCCCTTTAGTTCCGAACTTCTTCGTGTTTTCTTTGCGAACCTGCGGATTTCCGCTGACTACTCCACTCTCCGTTCCTATGTCAATCAGCGCCCTGTCGAGCTTACCTATCAAGACTTTCACGACATTCTCCAACTGTCCATCACTAGCGACAAACTCCACACCCTTATTACAGACCCAGATTATAATTGGAGTGTCGCCAATCATTTCCTCCGCAATACCAATGCCCCTTATCATGACAATGCCTCCTCCACCCTTCTTAAGGACGCCCGAACCATTCAACATGTTCTTCGTTCCTTCGTCGTTCCAAAGGCGGGGGATCGCATTCACATCACCCCCCTCCTGTCCTTGACCACCTACAACATCATGGCCCATCGAGAATTTAATGCTGCCGATCTCATTATCCGGTACCTCGAGCACCTTACCACCATCCAGGATCCAGGTCATCGCCGTCGCCCAAATCTAGCCTTAGGACATCTCATTGCATATGCTCTTGAAACCAAGTATGACTTGCAATATCCCGCAGCCCCAGATGTTCCTACCTACTTCCTCACCAACAATGCCTTCCATGTCCTCCACAGCACCCGACTACATCCGGAGCCCGCCCCGGATGGTGAGGAAGAGGAGGAAGCGGCCATTCCCGCTCCTGCTGCACCCGAGGCACCTGCTCCCCTTCGCATTGCCTCTCCTCTTGACCACCTGGTGCAGCGATTTGACCAGTGGGAGGCCCGTTTTGACTCCTACGTGGTTGCCCAGGAGCAGCGACACAACGAGGACCTCCAACGCTTCGCGGACTATGCTGCGCAGCAGCAACAGCAGCATGACCAGGACATGGCCTGGTTCGAAGCTCAATTTCAAGCCATTCACCATTACCTCAATCCTCCACCACCACCTCCTCCTTCCGATCAGGATCCACCTCTGTTTTAGTTTCCTGCTTTTGTAGTTGTTCTATTTTATGTTTTATTTCAGTGTTCTGTTTTTCCCTCCTCCTTTTTGTGATGTCAAAAGGGGGAGTCAGTTGTAGTCGTGTCGTGTCTGTTTCTATTTTCTGTTTCATGTTTTCTGTATTATTTGAGCTGTTAAATGAAAATTAAAAAAAAATATTTGTTTTGTTTGATCTCCTAGTTTACCTTTATTTTCAGACTACTTTACAAATGTTTGCCATCATCAAAAAGGGGGAGATTGTTACAAATCTGGTTTTGATGATGAAAAACATGTTTCCAGTGTGTTTTGCTTGGCTAATCTGTTTCAGGCACAAAAGACCGCGAGCCACTCAAGCCAACTCAAGATCGGGTCCAAGTGTGTCAAATGTATGATTTTTCCTTTTATTGAGTCAATTATAATGTAACTGATCCCCTAGCTAAGTAACCTTGCACACACACACACTCAGGGGGAGAGATTGAGTGAGTTAGAGTTTCTGTTCAATTTTTGTTCAGATCGTCCTGGACGATAGTTGCATCGTCCTGGACGATCCAGTTAAAACAGAAACCCTAATTAGGGTGACTAAGTTAAGAAGGTCTGATTAAGCAGATCGTCCTGGACGATCATTGGATCGTACGGGACGATATTCTCAAATCAGAAATTCCCAGCCGCTAGATTAAGTTAGGCAAGTTTTATTTTAAGTATTTTGGTCTGATCGTCCCGGACGATACGTGTATCGTCCTGGACGATTCACTACAATCATGCCTAAATTAGTTTGGTAATTAAGGAAAGCAATTAATGTTTAATTGATACGATCACATCGTCCTGGACGATCGCACGATCGGCCCGGACGATCGTGATCGTCTTGTGCATTTCAGCTGTACGACCCGAACTGTGTACAGGATGATTTTGGGCCTTTTTGAACTAATCGTACCGGACGATGTACCAATCGTTCGGGACGATCAAGTCATTTTTTGGTCGTCCAGCACAGATTTCTCTGGACGACCCGAACTGTCTTCTGGACGATTTTCCTCAATTTGTACTAATCGTCCCGGACGATCGCAGTATCGTACGGGACGATATGAACAACTTTTTCTACTGATCATCCAGAAGAGCCTAATCATCCAGACTGAATCAGCTGATTTTGAACTGATCGTACAGGATGATCTCCCGATCGTCCTGGACAATCTTGGCCGACCAGTTGAGATTTAGGGCAAATTTTAAGCCCTCCTTTAAAAGAACTTTTTCCAATTTTTGGAAAAATCTTTTGCTGCCTTCCTTCCCTGAGAAATCCTAGAGAGAGAGAGAGTTGGGAGAGAGAGAAGAGATCTTGTGAGGGGGAGTTAGTGAGGGATTCACTAAGGTTGCTCCAAGCACGGATCAGAGTCGTCTTCTCCGCTCGTCGTCTGTCGTCTAGTCGGTGTTCTTCGTGGGAGGATCATTCGCAAGAAGATCCGAGTTCTCTGCCCGCTTCAGGAGGAAGCGAAAGGAGTTCGTAGGTTCTCTGCCTGCTTCAGGAGGAAGCGAAAGGAGTTTGAAGGTTCTCTGCCTGCTTCAGGAGGAAGCGAAAGGAGGTCGGGTTCTCTTCCTCACCGTGTGGTGAAAAGGAGATTTTTGTACAGGCTTCTCCGCCTTGCTGTGGGAGCAAAATGATAGACACTTCTGTTTAGTGCAATACCAGAAGGGGAGGCTCCGGGGAGTGGACGTAGGTCAAGTTGACCGAACCACTATAAAATCTGGTTTGCTTTTCTGATTCAGTTTTGCACTTTACTTTTCAATATAAACTGCTTGGGTGAATATCGTTGGTTGATCTTTTCGTTATTATTTACTTATTTCCGCTGCTAAGTATCGAAAAGATTTTCATAGTTATCGTAAAATTTTTAAATAACCAATTCACCCCCCCTCTTGGTTAGCCTCGGGACTAGTTCACTAGGGCTTAACATCCCTTTCGAACTTTCAGCTGCCTGGGTGGCTGTCCTCTCTGTCATCTATACCTCTGTCTAGCAGTCTGTCTCTGTAACTGAATGGACGCCTGAGAAATTTGGTGGAGTAACCTATTCTGACTGATAAGGCCTCAACCCCGCGCTAAGCGGATAATGCTCCGAATCCTCTATGAGAGGGTTCGAGCAGCATCATCCCTAGGGACCCTAGCACGTGGTAAAGTAGTAGTGACAGGAGGGGCCGCTGCATTACGAGTGACATCCTCCTCATCACCACTATGTGTCAGTAGAGAGAAGCGTCCTCCCTAAACTGCTGCTATCTCAAGGGCAACTGTAACGTCTGGGGTAGAGGAAACCGTAACTGGTAGTGGTGCCCGCTGCCCGGGGACCACTCTCCTATGAACTGGCTCCTGGTGAGCCAACGAATCCGCCATCCGCTGTTTGTCTACCTCGGATGTAGCCAACCGAAGTCTATGATTTCTATTCCTCCGAGCCCTTCTCCCAAGGCCAGAGGCAGAAGATGAAGCAACATCTGAACCCACTGCCTAAGTGATAGGGGGAACAGGGACTACAGGAAGTGTTGGAGTCTGCTCGAGGGTCTCTAAGTGAGACAACCGAGTGAAAGCTGAAACTCAATGGGAGGAAGGAGAAGGAGCCTCGGTCTGGGCACCCCTCTTCCTAGAGGAAGAAGGAGGGGAAACCCGAACACGAGCTGCCTCTGCCGGAACAACAACAGGGGTAGCTACTGCCTGCCGGCGCTAAGGGGCTAGGCCAGTCTGAATTACAGGTGCGGTAGGTACTGGTCGCCTAACCGCTGGACGAGTGGGCTGAACAGAAAGTGGTCTAGGCACTGGCTGCCTAACTATAGGGTGTGTCGGCTGCACACGAACAGGAGTAGGACGAGCAGGTGCCCTGGCTGTCTGCCGAGCAACTGGATGTCCGAAAGGTCACATGGCTGTGCGAGTTCTTCTCTAGGTGGAGAGTAGGCTGCAGCCTCAGCAGGGGTCGGCCCGCCAAGAGTGACGAAGGCCGAATCAGTGAAGGAACCAAAAGTGATTCCTCCAGCGGGAGGATTGGCTAGTAGGGACTCAGAAAGTGTCACCCACGCGTCAGAACCGAAGTTGAAAGTAATGGAAGGTACGAAGGAAGCCATGACACTGTCTTCCAAGAAGAATAAAAGAGATTAGTAAGAAATAATGAGAAGAGAAATGATAGATAGGGGACAGAATGACCTAGAAGGTTAGAAGGAAAAGAAGAAAACTAGGGGGGAACCCTAGCTAAGAAGAACGGAAGGAAATAAACCTAGCTAGGGGGGAAACCCTAACTAAGAAAAAAATGATCCTAACTAAGGAAGGACCCTAACTATGAGTGGGACAGACCTAATCTAAGAAGTACCAATCCTGGGGTACACACAAAAAAGGATAATATAGAATCTAAAGATAGAGAGAGAAACTTGTCCCACCGTGGTCCCCAGAAACCTGTGGACCTCTGAAAGGACACAGAAAAACACCACCGCCCGTGAGGGGAGATCGTATTTATCCAATGGGAGGGTAGATTCGATCGCACATATGATTAACCATTGAGGATAGTGGCTCTCACCAGCATACCTCGATGGGTAATAATATATGTGACCTTATCATCACAACGGGTTTCCCCCACCCGATACATTAGCTCGAGTGGGGTTTATTTGAAAGTGGGATTCAGTTTCCCATAGGCGCAAGCCCCCATGGTTAATTACATCTCAAGCCGGGGCCTGAGAAAACTCTCAATTAAGGATTCTATATTATTCTTCCCAAATTGAGATTAACACATAAGGAGAAGACTAGGAAATCCTACTCAAAGAAAAAGGAAGGTTCAACTAGGCTTAGTCAACATGCACGGCTCAGATCAGCATCCGGAGGGACTAAGGTAGTGAAAAGAAATTGGAGAAAAGAAATAAATTATGCACTCGAAGTATACATGAGAGAAGGATGGAGGCGGCATCATCCATGTGACGCAGATAGGTAGGGTTTATAGTCTCTGGACGATAGAAGACTTACCTACTAATGAGGCATACTATGAAATAATAGTAGCCTTGAATCCTAAATCTAAGAGGTTTAGTGTTCTACGCACAACATCGACACCCGTGTCCTAACTAATGTAATACAAAATCTGGACTTACCCCGGCCTAGATTGGGGAGCCAGCTAACCACCTAGTCGCTTCAAAACCATGAGTCCGGTCATTTTTATGAAAGATGGGTGGGTAGGTTATAGTTTTTGGAATTAGGGCTGACGTCTAGAGAATTCCCTAAGTGGCCCCAAACTTATGTAGGGTGAATGCTCCTATGACTAATGCAATTAAAAATTTGATTTAGTTAATTTTTAATGCAATGCATGCTGGTTAAAGTATTCAAATCAGATATGCACAGGATTTTAAAAAGGCTTATGAAAATAATTTTTAGAATTAGACTGGGCTTCCCTAGGTCCGGCACCTCATCATCATAGGTCAGATTATCCGGACTCTACCCACGGGCGGGGAAGTGTCTTATAGAAGGAGAGAGAGAAATGTAATAATATGCATGCCACCCCAGACGATTCTGACAATTCCCTAGGTCGTTAGGTTGCTAAATTATTTAAACCTTAAAATTTTAGATATTAGTTATGAATAGAAAATATTTTAGTCCTTAGAGAGCCTAAAAAAATCCAGGCTAAAATAAAAGTGGCATGCAGATCACCAATAAACTAAGAAAAATATACAACCAATGCGCAATCAATATCACATCAAACAATAATAAATAACCAAATTAATCAATTAAATATCCATAGGCCAACTGCCCTTAATTACAACCCAGGGTCTGCAGAAAATAAAGTGGCCAGGCACCACTGCCAATAACCCAGATTTCTAATCCTAGAACAGATGCAAGTTATTTTGAGTGGGATACTTTAGATCTTCATCTTCTTGATCTTCTCTCCCTTAGACTCCTTGGATCTTAGCTTCTTTAGACTCCTTGGATCTCAGCTTCTTTGGACTCCTTGGGTAGTGAAATGATCCAAATTTGGATTCCCAAATAGAAAAGGACTATCCTCATATTGGGTGTCCTTTCCTCTTTGAAATCCAAACTTTGGATTCTTATATCCCCACTCAAAATAAACTTTCATAACTCTATACCAAATTACAAGTAATTACATTAAGTGAAAACAGTAAATCTAGACTCTCCTACAAGGTTACCCTAGTAAAACCATCCCAAGCAGTTTATACATCATCCCAAGCAGTTTATATAAAAATAAAAATATTCATCACAGCCACACTTGGCCATGCTCTTAGTTATTTTGAGGGCTAAGCAAACTCTGGAGCACCTGTAGCAATTTATACTTTTGATTTTAATTAGCCCTCATTTATTTAGGGGGGCTGAGCAATTTCTAAAGCACCTGCATAAAATAATGTCAGCCTTTAAATCATGATTATTACCCACATTTTATTTAGCACTGCATGAGCATGGCCACCTACAAAAAACATCATTAGTATCAAGATCGATCCTAACCTTTGGATAGTCTATCGTGCAATCACATCGATTCTCAGAGTGTAGTAAAAGTAAGCAAACACACCAGATCACAACATGCAGTGAAATCTTGGAAAACTCGACACACAATAGAAAAGTAAACACCGGCCTAGCCTAGGTCTAGAAGTGGTGCCCTAACAAACCATCTAAGTGTCTGTGAAAGGCTGTGTAGCGTGTAGCTGTGTAGCTGAGATAGATCCTAAGTTGGGTAGTTAGTTAAAGTTGCCTACTGTCCAGGTTTGTTGTAGGTCTGAGAAGGGAATTTTATTTGAAGTTCAAATATTAGTGAATTAGGCTCTATATTAGTTAATTTAATGTGTGGGTCAATTTTAAAACTTGGGGTAATGATATTTGAAGTTTAAGTTTCATCCGTCAATTTTAGGAGGTTCGGGGTCCACCTCTACATTGGACTAAGGGGTCCAAATTGACTTTTTGATTAAAGAGGTTTTGTGGATAGTTAATATTTTTATTAAATAATAGACCTTAACTCGATCAGTTAGACTGTAAGCATGCCCAATTTGGATTCTTCCATCCAAAGTTATGAATTTCTGAAGTTTTGGTCTTGTTTTAAACTAAGTTTGTTCAGATTGTTGACTTTTTTATTTAAGTTGATTTCTAAAATTTTAGTATTTTTAATAAATACTAGACCCTAGTGTGAGTTGAATACCTTTAAGTTTGTCCAATTTGGAGTTTTCTATAACTAGTTATGAATTTTCAAAGTTTGGACTATTTAGTGAATTATCGAAATTATTTAGTTAAAGGGGCTATTTTAGGTATTTTGATCCAAATCAGTTCCAAACTACTTGGAATCACCCCCAAAGGTCAGGAATGACCCAAAGAAGTGTTCCCAATTATTTGGAAAAAATTTAGAATTTTTAATTATTTAATTTAATTAAAAGGTGATTTTTAATCAAAATTAAATTAAAGTTCAGATTGAGGCTCAATCAAGGGGCTTTTAATTTTCATGGATTAGGGACTAAATTCTGAAGAGTTTGATATATTATAGATATTTTTCTAATTTAAAATGAATTTATTAGAATTTTCTGAAGTCATGGGATCCTAATTAAAGAGTAAATTAAGGTTGATCAATTAAGGGGTTTAATGAGTCCTAAAAATTTCTAGAAAATTCTGAGGGGTTTATAATGTCACTAAGTTTAAGTGTTGCAAGTTTCAAGCCATTCGGGGTTCTATCCTAACCCCTAGAAATTTTCTAAGTTCACTAGACGGGTCCTTAATTGTTGTCCTTAAGGTGTCACTATGTTAAATGGGTTTAAACCAATGTCTTAACTAACCCTGGGCATAACATATAGGGAAATGCAGCAAATATAAACACACTAAACTATGTCCTTAGATCTAGAAGAACCTAGGCTAAGTGCTTGTGCATCCTACACGTGTAAGAACTACAAAAATACTAAGTAAAGCAAACATAATGAAGTGATTAGTGAATGATTGTATCCCAATAATTCACTAATCCTTCTCCCACATAAATGCTATTCATACATAGAGCCTAAGTTTAAGATTTCACAAGAGGTAGACCTCCCAAAATTAGGAGAATTTAAATAGCATTTAATTTTAAAATAATTTTAAAATACATAAGTATTATAAATACGTAAAAATATAAGTTTCAAAGTAAGATAATTGAAAGTAATTTAGTTCATCACCATGGGAGGTCCATCAGCCACCAAGAGGGGTTTTAAAATAATTTTATTTCAAAATAATTGATTATACTAATTATTTAAATAATATTTAAATAATTAAATAACTCAACAGTACAGAAATCATCTAGAGTAGTCAGATTTGAATCCAAAACAAAATTTTAAATAAAATTTCATATTTTTCTGAAAAATTCAAGGTATTGCACGTAAACATCCGATTTAAAATGAATTAGTTATGAATTTTTGAAGTTAAATATGTTTAAAAGTAATTTTTAAATGATTTAAAATAATTAATATTTGAAAATAATTAATAAATTTAAAATAAATCAGATATTAACATTTCTGGATTTTAAAATAAATATAAATAATAATAATAATTAAAATAATTTTAAAATATCTATAATAGGCATATAATTAAAAAGATAATTATAATGATAATAATAATACTAATAATAGTAAAATAGAATTAAAAGTAATAATAATTGATAATTTAAAATAGTTAATAGCAATAATACTAATTTCAAAATAATGAAAATAGTAAATAATGTTAATAATAAAATATGAATATTAATATAATAATAATATTATTAAGTTAATAACAATATTATCAATAATAAGATTAATATTAGAGTAATAATAATAATAATAAATATTAATATTATAATAACTTAAATATTAACATAATAATAATATTATTAAAATAATAATATTATTATTGACAATAATATTTATATTATGGTAATATTAATGATAATAAATTTTATTATTATAATAACATAAATATTAACATAATAATAATATTATCAAAACGATAATAATATTATTAATAATAATATTTATATTATAATAATATTAATAATAATAAATATTAATATTATAATATAATAAATATTAACATAATAATAATATTATTAAAATAATAATAATATCATTAATAATAATATTGATATTATAATAATAAATATTAATATTATAATAACATAAATATTAATATAATAATATTATTATTAAAATAATAATAATCTTGTTAATAATAATATTGATACTGTAACAATATTAATTATAATAAATATTAACATCATAATAACATAAATATTAATATAATAATAATATTATTAAAGTAATAATATTATTATTAATAATAATATCAATATTATGATAATATTAATTATAATAAATACTAATATTATAATAACATAAACATTAATATAATCACATTATTATTAAAGTAATAATAATATTATTAATAATAATATTGATATTATGATAATATTAATAATAATGAATATTAATATTATAATAACATAATATTAATATAATAATAATATTAGTAATAATAAATATTATAATAATATAAATATTAACATAATAATATTATTATTAAAATTATAATAATATTAATATAATAATAATAATAATAATAATAATAATAATAATAATAATAATAAATATTATAATAATATAAATATTAACATAATAATATTATTATTAAAATAATAATATTATTAATATTATAATAATATTAATTATAATAGATATTATAATAATATAAATATTAACATAATAATAGTATTATTAAAATACTAATAATATTATGAGTAATAATATCAATATTATAATAATATTAATTATAATAACTAACATTATGATAATAATAATAATAATAACAATATAATAATAATAATAATAATAATAATAATAATAATAGAATTTTTTTATTATTTTTTAAACAATTTAAAATATACTTATCATTTTTAGGTGATTTTGATTTTAAATTGAAGAGAATAAAAATACGATCAATTTGATATATTATACATATTTTTTGGATTAAAAATAAATTTTCTATGCTTTTTTGAATTTAAAATAGGTTAAAAATCAATTAAAACAAATAAAAAAGGCAGAAAATCCTCGGTCCGACACTTGGCAACCCAAGATTCGTCCCGCAGTCTGCGGGCCATCATTGCCTGGCGGCGCAATGATTGGGCCGCCGGCAATGATTGCCGCATGATTGCGGCAATCAGTCGAACCGCGGAAGCAGTTTATTAACCACGTCAGCGTAATCTCCCGACCGTCGGATCGTCCGCCATTTTGAATCAATGGCTCGGATCGAGCCAGATCGCAGGCGGAACAACGAAAGGAGAACCGCGGTCGTTCCAGACCACGGAATGGTCAGATCTCAACCGTTAATCGCGGGATCAACGGTTGAGATCGACCCTAACGATCGAGATGGCGAACCCGAACCCTAATGCGCTATTTTGGCTCTTTCTCTCGATCGGGTGGACGAAATCAAACAAAATTTGAAACTTAGAATCTAGGCATGAATAGAAATCCTGTGGTATAGTTTGTTTGGCTTAAAACACACTTATCAAAATGCTAATTAACTCGATGCATTGTGACGTAGGTTAAGGGTTTTAAAGAAATTTCACTATGGGATCTCCAAGATTTTGATATGGTTGAGCTTGTAGATTATCCTCGTACACTTTCCCTGAAGAAATCGACGTCAAACGAGCCTTGGATTGGTCGGATCGAAACCTTGGACGTTCCAAGCCCTGGGTCGTCGGGATCTCGCCACCGGCGGGGTTGACCGGTGGTCTTCGGCTCGAGGAAGGTAGAGGGAAGTTGTGGGAGTATCTCACCAAATCTCGGGGTCTGAGGACGTCTAGAGAGAGAGAGAGCAATCCAAGATGCCTAATGAAACCCTAAAACTCCCTATTTAAAGGCTCAAACCTTTGATCAACGACCTAGATCTATCCTAGGGCTAATTAGGAGGGAAAATAGAAGTCTTTGGCCGTGGTTTCAAATTAGAATTGATTAGGGAAAGATCTAGAGCTCTAAATGGGCTTAAATGGCCCTTAATGGGTGATATTGACCCATTAATGACTTGGGTTGACCAAGTCAAGGGTTGACTTGGTCAACCTAGTCAAATAGGTCCAAGGGATGGAAGGGTTTGAGCTCAAGGGCCTTTGGATTGGGTTTAATCTGATTTGAGCTTGAATAGGCCTATATGGGTATATTGGGTCAACCCAGGTTGACCCAGGCTCTGGGTCTGGGCTGAAAACAAGGTCAACACCTTCGAATCAACAGTAAGGGTACTTCCCTTCAATCTTATGTCAATGGAGGTCTGTAGAAATCACATATCAAGACTTTGATCAATTTCTGCACCTTTCGACTACTGTTGAAAAAGTTTACTCTTTAGCTTTTCTCCTTGACTATAATTGGATTCTTGTCAACACCACCCTTAGGGAGTCATCAGTAAATAGTTATATTCCTCATGTTAACACCTTAGTCCAAGACACCCAGATCATTCAACACATCTTTCAAAATTCAATCATTTCAAAAGCTGGCGATAGGATAAACATCACACCTCTTATATCAGTTACTGCCTACTTTGGCATGGATGAGACTGATTCCCATATAACTGATTTGATTATTTGATACATTAAAAACCTTACATGCATTAGAGATCCCAAAAATAAGTGAAAGCCAAATCATGTATTAAGTCATATCATTGCTAATATTCGGGAATCAAAATATAATCTTTAATTTCTTACACCACCCGACCATCTTCTAATTTTCTATTCAAATATCTCCTTTCATGTCCTTCATAGTACTAATCGCCAAAATGTTCATTATGTGGACCTCGAGCCAGAGGAGGTAGAGGGAGGTCCAGCACTATCTCCAGCACCAACACTTGTACACCAACCTTCTCAGTATGAGACACTGATTCAAAGATTTGATCAGATGGAGACTCTCTTCGATGCTTTATGTCACGGAGTAGTCAGCAACATGAGATTGATATGGCATGGTTTTTTTTTGAAGGATGCCAAAGCAATAACATTAAAAAAACTATTACAAACTACTAATAGAATCCCATTCCTCATTTAAAAAATGAAAAAAAGGAGGAATACTACCCAAACTAATATCATCCCAAACAAAATTATAAATAAGAACAATGTTAGTATAAAGATCAGCCAACTTATTATAAACCCTATTCATACAATTAAAAATTACATAATTAAAATCTTTAAGAAAAATAAGATCCTCCAACTGCTTTCTAACTATGCCACCATTCTATTTTTTAGAACTACCTTGAAGAAACTTGATGACATTAACATTATCACCTTCAACTATGATCCCTTTATATTCTAACATCCACTTCTACAAGAACCAACTCAAGGAATGGACTACTAACAACTCTAATTGGTATACGTCCCAATGAAGCCCACTTAATCCAAATGCCAATAAGAACCTCCCTCTATGATCTCTAAAAACACCCCCAATACTATCTTTGTACGATGAAAGCAAATAAACATCAACATTCACTTTGATCCAATCGAGAGAAGGAGGATGCCAAGAATTCTTCAACAGTCAGTCTGGCTGATTAACACCCCAGATGCCAGAATTTAAAATACCACACCCCGTCAAACTTAAGATAGAAGCAAAACTAATAGTGTTGGATGCAATAAACAAACTACTATCTTCATTACCACCATAAACTCCTTTGCTTCTTGACTTCCATGATAGAAATACTAGAGTGCAATAGATTCTACCCAAAAAGAATTGTTTAGAAGCATTCCGTTCCAGCCATACACAACATTCATTAAAGGAATCAAATACTGGAATTGAAAACCCCCATTTATTTAGAATCTGTATCACCTGAATCAATTTCAAACACCCCACCACCACAAACTTATAATCTTCAACCTCCAAACAGCCTCTAGGATAAGAATTGTTTTATTTCAATTTGATATGGCATAGTTTGGAGAGCAGTTTGCATCACTTTATCGATACTTTTAGCCACTTGCACCACTGCCACCTGATTAGGGGCCTTCCTATTTTTAGCATGTGTTGTTTATTATAGTTTATGTCTATGTTTTTTTTTTCATTATCCTATTTGTTTTATTTTTCTTATTATGCTTTGTTGTTCCTCCTTTTTGGTGATGCCAAAAAGGGGAGTAGAAAGTTGTTGGTAGGTTATATTTCTACTTCGCTATGATTAGTCTAGTTTTTTTTTAATTTCTTGTTCATGATTATGCGTTATTTTAGTTCTTCTCATTCATTCCTTAAGAAAAAACTCTCTATTTTCAAAAAACCAAACTAGTAAGGGAGAGTTTAGGACATAACAAAATTAATTTTAAATCACAACCAATAATATTTGCCATCATAAAAAAGATAGAGATTATTATAAATCTAGACCCAGGTCTAGTAATTTTGATGATAAAAAATATTATTGGGTTGTCTACTATATCATCTCATATTTTTATTATTATTAAATATTTATTCTGGTGTACTAACATTTTAGGTCTACTATATACCGCACAAAGTGATCAACTCAAGACTAGGTAGAATATGTTTAAGTTTATTTATCAGTTTGTATTTTTATTTTTATTTAATTCTATATTTCTTGTGTCAAAATCTTATATTTGGTGGATGCTAAACTTGGTCACCGTTAACACACACAAAGGGGTGCTGTTTGTGGAATTTTTGAAAAGTGATTTTTGAAAATTTAGTCTTCCTTGGAAATTAAAAATTGACTTTAGATTTTAATTCTAAAATTGAACCACCCATTAGAAAAAGTATACCATCTCGAGGGACGGAGATAAGATTTCAGAATATGGTTCAAATATAGAAGTACAAATCCCACCTCGAATATTTTAACTAGATCTAAGAAAGAACTGCATATGACCTCGAAAGGTCAAAGTGAAGTTCAATCTAATATCCGGCTACGTTAATCCAGGTAAATTGTCACTAATTTTATATCCAAAATCTTATTAATAAGTTATATATCTCTCCAAAGGAAGAAAATATCATTCATTAATAATTGTTTGGACATGACGATAACGATCATTATCGATTCAATTTTTTTTCAAAGAAGTCTAATTTAAATTTTGGAAATCAGCTTTTAAAAAGGTGGATGTGGATCCTAAATCTCTTACAAGCGCAAGCCCTCATAGTTAATTACATCGTAGGAGATCTTAGTCTCCTATGAAAACTCTCGATTAAAATAATGGCAAATTTTTGTTTAGAGATTTTTTAGGAGTGATATCAAGGGGTGAGACTGGAATTTCAAGTTAGATTGAAGCAAGGTTAAGTACTTATTTTTGGAATCAAAGGGAGAAGGGTAGGAGACACTTAAAGATTATGAAATGATTTAGAAGTATCCCAACCTAATCTAAGTGTTGGGCTTTAAATTTTGGATTGAGAGATGAAAGTTCGAAATGGATGTTAAGCCCTAGTGAACTAGTCCCGAGGCTAACCAAGAGGGGGGGTGAATTGGTTATTTAAAAATTTCATGATAACTACAAAAATCTTTTTGATACTTAGCAGCGGAAACAAGTAAACAATAACGAAAAGATCAACCAACGATATTCACCCAAGCAGTTTATATTGAAAAGTAAAGTGCAAAACTGAATCAGAAAAGCAAACCAGATTTTATAGTGGTTCGGTCAACTTGACCTACGTCCACTCCCCGGAGCCTCCCCTCCGGGTATTGCACTAAACGAAAGTGACTCTCCTTTTGCTCCCACAGCAAGGCGGAGAAGCCTGTACAAAACACCTCCTTTTCACCACACGGTGAGGTAGAGAACCTGACCTCCTTTCGCTTCCTCCTGAAGCAGGTAGAGAACCTTCAAACTCCTTTTGCTTCCACCTGAAGCGGGCAGAGAACCCCGAATCTTCTTGCGAACGATCCTCCCACGAAGAACACCGACTAGACGACAGACGACGAGCGGAGAAGACGACTCTGATCCGTGCTTAGAGCAACCTTAGTGAATCCCTCACTAACTCCCCCTCACAGGATCTCTTCTCTCTCTCCCAACTCTCTCTTCTCTCTAGGGTTTCTCAGGGAAGGAAGGTAGCAAAAGATTTTTCTTAGTTTTAGAAAAAGTTCTTTTATAGGAGGGCTTAAAATTTGCCCTAATTCTCAACTGGTCGGCCAAGATCGTCCTGTATGATCAGTTCAAAATCAGCTGATTCAGTCTGGACGATTAGGCTCTTCTGGACGATCAGTAGAAAAAATTTTTCATATCGTCCCGTACGATCCTGCGATCGTCCGGGACGATTAGTTCAAATTGAGGGAAATCGTCCATAAGACAGTTCGGGTCGTCCAGAGAAATCTGTGCTGGACGACCAAAAAATGACTCGATCGTCCCGGACGATATGGTAATCGTCCGGTACGATTAGTTCAAAAAGGCCCCAAATCGTCCTGTACATAGTTCTGGACGTACAACTTAAATGCACTAGACGATCAAGATCGTCCGGGACGATCCTGCGATCGTCCAGGACGATATGATCGTATCAACCAAAAATTAATTGCTTTCCTTAATTACCAGATTAAATTAGGCATGATTGTACTGGATCATCCGGGATGATACACGTATCGTCCGGGACGATCAGACCAAGTATCTAAAAATAAGAACTTGCCTAACTTGATCTGGCGGCTGAGAGTTTCTGATTTGGGAATATCGTCCCGTACGATCCGTAGATCGTCCAGGATGATCGGCTCAATCAAACCCTCTTAACTTAGTCGCCCTAATTAGGGTTTCTGTTTTAACTGGATCGTCCAGGACGATGTGGATATCGTCCAGGACGATCTGAACAAATTTTTAACAGAAACTCTAATTCACTCAATCTCTCTCCCTGAGTGTGTGTGTGCAAGGTTACTTAGCTAGGGAATCAGTTACATTACAATTGACTCAATAAAAAGAAAAATCATACATTTGACACACTTGGACCCGATCTTGAGTTGGCTTGAGTGGCTCGCGGTCTTTTGTGCCTGAAACAGATTAGCCAAGCAAAACACACTGGAAACATGTTTGTCATCATCAAAACCAGATTTGCAACAATCTCCCCCTTTTTGATGATGGCAAATATTTGTAAAGTAGTCTGAAAATAAAAGTAAACTAGGAGATCCAACAAACAAATATTTTTTAAATTTTCATTTAACAGCTAAAACAATACATGAAGCATGACCCAGAAAATAGAACCAGACACGACTACAACTGACACGACTACAACTGACTCCCCCTTTTGACATCACAAAAAGGAGGAGCGAAAAACATAACACGGAAATAAAACATAAAATAAAACAACTACAAAACAGGAAAATCAGAATTTTTCCTTGATTTTAGATTCAAAAATAAATGACAGGACGATTGACAGCGCTGAAATCCAAAAAAGGTTGGAAATAATCAACTTTCGTAACTCCAACCCCGGGCACCTTATTGATGCACACCTCTTTTAAAACAAAAATCTGATTCAGAATAAAAGACATTAGATTTGAAAAGAAATCCTTTCAAGCCTCGTTCCAGAAAAATATCTGATATAATAGTGTTACAAAGTAAAAAATCAGAAATCGGGATTTTCAAAACTCAAGCTTTTGAAAATATTAAGTGGCGCACAGATTCCTCTAAGACATTTAACAATCTGAAAGGAAAGAAAGCTTGTTTTGGGCTCATTTTGTGCCTCTTTTTCAAATTAGTTGGCGCTTTGCGCATCTTTTGATTTTTGATACACTTTGTTGTATCCAATTTGGCAATTTCGCCTCTTTTCAGTTTTGGGCTCATTTTATGCCTCTTTTTCAAATTATCTGGCGCACTGCGCATCTTTTATAAGCTTTCTCCTTTTCATAATCATTAAAGAGTCTCAGCTGTGAGATTATCTTCCAGACATAGGAGATGACTCTCCGCAGTAAGGAAGAACGATTCACAAAACAAAATCCATACAACATATGATAAATACAATCACTTGGTTTAGAAATCAAACTAATGACTCAAGACTTTGAAAAACACTATTGATATGAGGCAGATTACTGTAGGAAGATAAAATAATCTCTATTTCAAAAACTAACATTTTAATTTTGAAAAGGATTTTTTATTCAAAAGAAACTACACACCAGTAAAGGAGTTAGAGGAAGAGAAACAATTATCAATGTTTCTTTCCTTTAACAGATTCAGCGAAGTCAATCACTGCTTATCAGCTTCCAAACCAAAAATAAGGTAAAAACTCCCAGTCAAAAATTCAGATCACTAGAAGTAGTGAGCGGTGATCAGATCTTGAAAAGCATAAAACAGTAAGTGCAAGATATGAACCCGTAAATAAATAAAAACAGGTAGAAAATCATAGCAAAGTAAATACTCAAATCAAACTAACAAAAAGGATAACACAGAAATCAGCAGAAGAAATAAAATCAACTGAAAGCAAATAATCAAACCAAAAACTAACTAACAGAAATCAGAAATCAGAATATGAAAACTAACTAACAGAAATCAGAAAATAGAATACAAAAAAACTAACTAACAGAAATCAGAATACCAATCATAACAATCATAAATCAGCAGTCATCAGAATCAAGCATTTATATCAATCACTCCTAATCTGGTTCTCAAATGCTGAATGAGTCAAAGGCCAGTGGTTTAGTGAATATGTCAGCCAGCTGATTTTCAGTTGCTACGTGGTGTAGCTCAATGTCCCCTTTTGTAACATGGTCCCTAATGAAGTGATGCCTAATGTCAATGTGTTTGGTCCTAAATGTTGGATTGGATTCTTAGAGATACAGATGGCACTAGTATTATCACACAGAAACAGAAATTATGCCAACAGGTACTCCTAAATCCATGACTTGCTGCTTCAACCAAGAACTTGGGCCACACAACTCCCTAAGGCAATGTACTCAGCTTCAGCAGTGGAAAGTGCAACTGAGTTCTGTTTCTACTGGACTAGGAGACTAACGACTGTCCTATAAATAGACAAGTCCCAGAAGTACTCTTCCTATCCACCCTACACCCCGCAAAGTCAGACTCAGAATATCCAATGATCTCAAAAGAGGTGCTGTGCCTAGGGTACCAAATTCCTAGGGTTTGGGGTTCCTAAAAGATATCTAAGAATTCTCTTAACAGCAGTCAGGTGGGACTCTTAGGATCAGCCTGAAACCTAGCACAAAGACAGACACTAAACATGATATCAGGTCGGCTAGCAGTCAGGTAAAGCAGTGAACCTATTATCCCTCTATACTTCTTCTGATCAACAGATTTTCCATTTGAATCCTTATCTAACTGAACTGAGGAGGGCATGGGAGTATTGATTGGCTTGGCTTTGTCCATTTCATATTTCTTCAAAATGTCCTTAGTGTATTTTGATTGATTGAGAAAGGTTCCATCATCCGTTTTGCCTTATGCTAAACCCCAAAAAGTAGGATAATTCTCCCATCATACTCATCTCAAACTCTTTACTCATTGTTTAGAAAACTCTTCACATAAGTATTTATCAGAAGATCCAAAAATTATATCATCAACATAGATCTGGACAATGAGTAAGTCATCTCCTAATCTCCTCAGAAAAAAGGGTGGTGTCTACGCTCCCCTTAACAAACTCTCTTTATAACAGGAATGTGCTAAGCCTCTCATACCAAGCTCTGGGTGCTGTTTCAATCCATATAAGGCCTTTTTTAATTTATAGACATGATTTGGATATTAGGAACTCTCAAAACCTGGGGTTGTTCTACGAAAACATCTTCTTTAATTACCCCATTTAAAAAGGCACTCTTAACATCCATTTGAAACAGCTTAAATCCCTTATAACAGGCAAAGGCTAGTAGCACTCTAATGGCTTCCAATCTAGCTACAGGGGCAAAAGTCTCCTCAAAATTAATCCCTTCTATCTGATTATACCCCTTAGCCACCAATCTTGCCTTATTCTTACCACCACACCAGAATCATTCATCTTATTCTTAAAGACCCACTGGGTTCCCACAATACTTTGGTTTCTAGGTCTTTCTACTAACTCCCAAACATCATTCCTTACAAATTGATTCAATTCTTCCTGCATAGCTAAAATCCAAAACTCATCCGACAAGGCTTGATTGATGTTGGTGGGTTCAGTCATTGAGATAAAGGCAGAATGGTTTACTTCCTTCCTAAGTCCATGCCTAGTCCTAACACCTTCAGAAGGGTCTCCTAAGATCAGTTCTTTAGGATGACTCGAAGAATATCTCCAATCTCTAGGCAATAGGGTTTGAGGTTCTACCCTTTCCTCCAAATTTGTATTTCCAACTCCTTGGGTAACCTCAACAATCTCTTCATCTTCTACTTCAGATCTAGACTCCTTAGGATCAGATTCATCAAACACTACATGGGTTGTTTCTTCCACCACCAAAGTCCTCCTATTGAACACCCTAAAGGATTTCCCCACACTTGAATATCCTAAGAACACTCCTTCATCAGATTTGGGGTCAAATTTCCTAAGGGTGACTTCCGTTGTTCAGAATGAAAACCTTACAGCCAAAGGCATGGAGGTGGGACAGATTTGGTGTTCTACCCTTAATGATCTCATAAGGTGTCTTGTTCAGTTTGACTCTCACATTCACCCTATTCAGCACATAACAGGCAGTGTTCACCGCTTCAGCCCAAAAGTATTTTGGAAGTGAATACTCGACAAGCATGGCTCTAGCGGCTTCCACTAAGGTCTTGTTCTTCCTTTCAGCTACCCGTTCTGCTGAGGGGTCCTAGGAGCTGAAAAATTGTGACTAATCCCATGATTCTCACAAAAACTTCCAAATCTTTCATTTTCAAACTCCCCTCCGTGATCACTATGGATGGTAATAATCTCACATCCTAACTTCTTCTGAATCCAAGTAGAGAAAGATCTAAACTCATCAAATGACTTAGATTTGTGTGACAAAACTTAACCAAGTGAACCTCGAATAATCATCTACAATCACAAAACCATAAACTCTCCCCCTAAGCTGGCAGTGCTAATGGGTCCAAAGAGGTCCATGTGAAGAACTTCTAAAGGTCTAGAGGTGCTAATGTCCTTAACAGAGTGAAAAGAGGACTGGACTTGCTTCCCAACTCACAGGCATCACACAGGTGATCCTTAGTGAACTTAAGCTTGGGCACACCTCTAACTAAGTCCTTTTAGGTGACTCTCCTAAGGGTTTTCATACTGGCATGACACAATCTCCTATGCCATACCAAGACTCATCAGCAGCAGTTTTTAAGCAAATTGAATTATCAGATTTAATGCTACTTACATCCAGCTTGTAGACGTTGTTGATCCTTTGCCCCTGCAAAACAACTTCATCATTTAAGCTTAAAATGCAGCCAGAGTGGGCATGAATTTGATGTTGTATCCCTTGTCACAGAGTTGACTGATGCTCAGCAGGTTGTGTTTCAATCCATCTACAAGCTAAACATTATCAATCATAAAGTTCTTTGAATCACCAATTATACCTGTGCCTACCACCTTCCTGGTGGTGTTATCTCCAAGTGTAACCTTGCCTCCAGCTCTGGCCTCCAGCGAAATGAACTGATTTGCATCTCCAGTCATATGTCTAGAACATCCGCTGTCCAGGTACCACATGCTCTCACGAGGTCTTGTGTGAGAGCACCCCTACAAAATCATCAAATGTCAGTCTTAGGAACCCAAACAGGTTTGGGTTCCTTCTTATGAAAAGAAGAATGCGATGCATGCGTGCTGTGCTGTAAAATAGGCAGTTTGGGTCTCCACACCCAATGTGTACTACTGGTGAACAGTACAAGTTTGTGATATGTGTCCTAACATGCCACATGAAAAACATCTAACACCAGGAAAAGGATTAACTAAACGTCGTGAGTGATAGTGCCTCTTCCTAGTAGTGTATGAAACATGCTTTGATGAACTTGCAACAGAATTTTTAAAAAGGCGGTGGCATGCAAAACTGTTCAAAGGTAGGCGGTGTTTTGTTCTTTTCAAAAGCACTGATTTTTACTTCCAAAAACTCATTCTCTTTCTTTAAACTTGCAATTTCAAATTTTAAAGCGCATTGTTACTTTCTACTTCACATGCCATTGTATCTAACTCTTTAAAAGCTTTTTCTAAATCAACATGCGTGGTTTTCAAAGAATCATGCTCAGAAACTAAATCAGAATATTTTTTGTTCAATTCATCAAACTCATCAAGCAGAGACATGTGATTGGAATCAAGTGTGGAATAATCTTTAACTACAGAATCATGCTCTTTTTGTAAAGTCAAATAATCTAATTTCAAACTAGCATGGGTTTTCTAAGCTTCCTATACGATGTATGAATCTTTTCAGAAACTTCAAAAAACTGATCGTAAGTAAAGCTCACATACCTCTTCCTGGTCCGACTGACCAGGGTGATCATCCGCCATCAGACACAAGTTCCTCTTCAGCTTCAGTCTCAGAAGAGTCGGATGCAGAGTCTGCCCAGAACGCCTTCTGAATCTGCTTCTTGTCCTTTCCTGAACTTTGGTTTCTCCTCACTCTTCTCCTTGCTTTGGTGAGCTTTAAGTGTTGGACAATCAGCCTTAATGTGTCCAGGCTTCCTGCATTCAAAACAAACCGATTCAGATGAACCCTTAAAGATATTTATTGAACTTACCCTTGTTCCACTTCTGATAGTTCTTATGTTTCTTCCTTAGAAAGCTTTTGAATTGCCTTGTGATTAAGGCAACTTCATCGCTATCAGACCCGGAAGTGCTAGCATCTGATCTTTGGCCTTTAGTGCCACGGTCTTCTCTTCTTGCGTTCACCTGCATCAAGTTGCCTTAGTTCACCCCTTGCTCGTAAGCAATGAGTGATCCAAGTAAGCTGTCAATAGAGTAAGTATTTAAATCTTTGGATTCAGTAATAGCAGTAATCTTAGCATCATAAGAAGCAGACAAATATCTATAGAATCTTGTTCACTCTTTCGTAGTTGGTATGTTCTCTACCTAAAAGCATGCAAAGAGGTAACAATCTGAGTGAACCTTGTGTACATTTCTGAAATAGTCTCACTAGGTTTCATGCAAAAAAGTTCGTAATCATGTAACAAGATATTTAACCTAGATTATTTGACTTCAGTTGTACCTTCATATGTTATACATAACCTATCCTAGATTTCCTTTCCCGTTGTGTAAGTAGTAAACACGCATATAGTCTTCAGATTTTAAAGCACAAAAGAAACAGTTCAAACATTTTGCATTCAACTGTGCTAATCACGATCATCAAACGTCCAATCAGCAAACGACAATTCAGTTTTCACATTGTTAATCATTCGAAAAGGTGTTCGTATCCGTCCCTTAACTAACATCCACATGCAATAATCAATAGATTGCAGAAAAGTAGACATGCGTGTTTTCCAAAATCACAAA
>CM034311.1:3165298-3322363 GCA_019925795.1 Dendrobium chrysotoxum
CAAGGTTAAGTACTTATTTTTGGAATCAAGGGAGAAGGGTAGAGACACTTAAGATTATGAAATGATTATAGAAGTATCCCAACTAATCTAAGTGATGGGCTTTAAATTTTGGATTGAGAGATGGTGAAATGGATTTTAAGCCCTAGTGAACTAGTCCCGAGGCTAACCAAGAGGGGGGGTGAATTGGTTATTTAAAAATTTCATGATAACTACAAAATCTTTTGATACTTAGCACGAAACAAGTAAACAATAACGAAAAGATCACCAAACGATATTCACCACCAAGCAGTTATTATATGAAAAGTAAAGTGCAAAACTGAATCAGAAAACAAACCAGATTTTATAGTGGTTCGGTCAACTTAGACCTACGTCCACTCCCCGAGCCTCCCCTCCGGGTATTGCACTAAACGAAAGTGACTCTCCTTTTGCTCCCACAGCAAGGCGGAGAAGCTGTACAAAACACCTCCTTTTCACCACACGGTGAGGTAGAGAACCTGACCTCCTTTCGCTTCCTCCTGAAGCAGGTAGAGAACCTTCAAACTCCTTTTGCTTCCACCTGAAGCGGGCAGAGAACCCCGAATCTCTTGCGAACGATCCTCCCACGAAGAACACCGACTAGACGACAGACGACGAGCGGAGAAGACGACTCTGATCCGTGCTTAGAGCAACCTTAGTGAATCCCTCACTAACTCCCCCTCACAGGATCTCTTCTCTCTCTCCCAACTCTCTCTTCTCTCTAGGTTTCTTTCAGGAAGGAAGGTAGCAAAAGATTTTTCTTAGTTTTAGAAAAAGTTCTTTATAGGAGGGCTTAAAATTTGCCCTAATTCTCAACTGGTTGGCGGTCCAAGAATCGTCCTGTATGATTAGTTCAAAATCAGCTGATTCAGTCTGGACGATTAGGCTCTTCTGGACGATCAGTAGAAAAAATTTTTCATATCGTCCCATACGATCCTGCGATCGTCCGGGACGATTAGTTCAAATTGAGGGAAATCGTCCAGAAGACAGTTCGGGTCGTCCAGAGAAATCTGTGCTGGACGACCAAAAAATGACTCGATCGTCCCGGACGATATGGTAATCGTCCGTACGATTAGTTCAAAAAGGCCCCAAATCGTCCTGTACATAGTTCTGGACGTACAACTTAAATGCACTAGACGATCAAGATCGTCGTCCGGGACGATCCTGCGATCGTCCAGGACGATATGATCGTATCAACCAAAAATTAATTGCTTTCCTTAATTACCAGATTAAATTAGGCATGATTGTACTGGATCGTCCGGGATGATACACGTATCGTCCGGGACGATCAGACCAAGTATCTAAAAATAAGAACTTGCCTAACTTGATCTGGCGGCTGAGAGTTCTGATTTGGAAATATCGTCCCGTACGATCCGTAGATCGTCCAGGATGATCGGCTCAATCAAACCCTCTTAACTTAGTCGCCCTAATTAGGGTTTCTGTTTTAAACTGGATCGTCCAGGACGATGTGGGATATCGTCCAGGACGATCTGAACAAATTTTTAACAGAAACTCTAATTCACTCAATCTCTCTCCCTGAGTGTGTGTGTGCAAGGTTACTTAGCTAGGGAATCAGTTACATTACAATTGACTCAATAAAAAGAAAAATCATACATTTGACACACTTGGACCCGATCTTGAGTTGGCTTGAGTGGCTCGCGGTCTTTTGTGCCTGAAACAGATTAGCCAAGCAAAACACACTGGAAACATGTTTGTCATCATCAAAACCAGATTTGCAACAATCTCCCCCTTTTTGATGATGGCAAATATTTGTAAAGTAGTCTGAAAATAAAAGTAACTAGGAGATCCAACAAACAAATATTTTTTAAATTTTCATTTAACAGCTAAAACAATACATGAAGCATGACCCAGAAAATAGAACCAGACACGACTACAACTGACACGACTACAACTGACTCCCCCTTTTGACATCACAAAAAGGAGGAGCGAAAAACATAACACGGAAATAAAACATAAAATAAAACAACTACAAAACAGGAAAATCAGAATTTTTCCTTGATTTTAGATTCAAAAATAAATGACAGGACGATTGACAGCGCTGAAATCCAAAAAAGGTTGGAAATAATCAACTTTCGTAACTCCAACCCCGGGCACCTTATTGATGCACACCTCTTTTAAAACAAAAATCTGATTCAGAATAAAAGACATTAGATTTGAAAAGAAATCCTTTCAAGCCTCGTTCCAGAAAAATATCTGATATAATAGTGTTACAAAGTAAAAAATCAGAAATCGGGATTTTCAAAACTCAAGCTTTTGAAAATATTAAGTGGCGCACAGATTCCTCTAAGACATTTAACAATCTGAAAGGAAAGAAAGCTTGTTTTGGGCTCATTTTGTGCCTCTTTTTCAAATTAGTTGGCGCTTTGCGCATCTTTTGATTTTTGATACACTTTGTGTATCCAATTTGGCAATTTCGCCTCTTTTCAGTTTTGGGCTCATTTTATGCCTCTTTTTCAAATTATCTGGCGCACTGCGCATCTTTTATAAGCTTTCTCCTTTTCATAATCATTAAAGAGTCTCAGCTGTGAGATTATCTTCCAGACATAGGAGATGACTCTCCGCAGTAAGGAAGAACGATTCACAAAACAAAATCCATACAACATATGATAAATACAATCACTTGGTTTAGAAAATCAAACTAATGACTCAAGACTTTGAAAAACACTATTGATATGAGGCAGATTACTGTAGGAAGATAAAATAATCTCTATTTCAAAAACTAACATTTTAATTTTGAAAAGGATTTTTATTCAAAAGAAACTACACACCAGTAAAGGAGTTAGAGGAAGAGAAACAATTATCAATGTTTCTTTCCTTTAACAGATTCAGCGAAGTCAATCACTGCTTATCAGCTTCCAAACCAAAATAAGGTAAAAACTCCCAGTCAAAAATTCAGATCACTAGAAGTAGTGAGCGGTGATCAGATCTTGAAAAGCATAAAACAGTAAGTGCAAGATATGAACCCGTAAATAAATAAAAACAGGTAGAAAATCATAGCAAAGTAAATACTCAAATCAAACTAACAAAAAGGATAACACAGAAATCAGCAGAAGAAATAAAATCAACTGAAAGCAAATAATCAAACCAAAACTAACTAACAGAAATCAGAAATCAGAATATGAAAACTAACTAACAGAAATCAGAAAATAGAATACAAAAAAACTAACTAACAGAAATCAGAATACCAATCATAACAATCATAAATCAGCAGTCATCAGAATCAAGCATTTATATCAATCACTCCTAATCTGGTTCTCAAAATGCTGAATGAGTCAAAGGCCAGTGGTTTAGTGAATATGTCAGCCAGCTGATTTTCAGTTGCTACGTGGTGTAGCTCAATGTCCCCTTTTGTAACATGGTCCCTAATGAAGTGATGCCTAATGTCAATGTGTTTGGTCCTAAAATGTTGGATTGGATTCTTAGAGATACAGATGGCACTAGTATTATCACACAGAACAGAAATTATGCCAACAGGTACTCCTAAATCCATGACTTGCTGCTTCAACCAAAGAACTTGGGCCACACAACTCCCTAAGGCAATGTACTCAGCTTCAGCAGTGGAAAGTGCAACTGAGTTCTGTTTTCTACTGGACTAGGAGACTAACGACTGTCCTATAAATTGACAAGTCCCAGAAGTACTCTTCCTATCCACCCTACACCCCGCAAAGTCAGAATCAGAATATCCAATGATCTCAAAAGAGGTGCTGTGCCTAGGGTACCAAATTCCTAGGTTTGGGGTTCCTAAAAGATATCTAAGAATTCTCTTAACAGCAGTCAGGTGGGACTCTTTAGGATCAGCCTGAAACCTAGCACAAAGACAGACACTAAACATGATATCAGGTCGGCTAGCAGTCAGGTAAAGCAGTGAACCTATTATCCCTCTATACTTCTTCTGATCAACAGATTTTCCATTTGAATCCTTATCTAACTGAACTGAGGAGGGCATGGGAGTATTGATTGGCTTGGCTTTGTCCATTTCATATTTCTTCAAAATGTCCTTAGTGTATTTTGATTGATTGAGAAAGGTTCCATCATCCGTTTGCCTTATGCTAAACCCCAAAAAGTAGGATAATTCTCCCATCATACTCATCTCAAACTCTTTACTCATTGTTTTAGAAAACTCTTCACATAAGTATTTATCAGAAGATCCAAAAATTATATCATCAACATAGATCTGGACAATGAGTAAGTCATCTCCTAATCTCCTCAGAAAAAGGGTGGTGTCTACGCTCCCCTTAACAAACTCTCTTTATAACAGGAATGTGCTAAGCCTCTCATACCAAGCTCTGGGTGCCTGTTTCAATCCATATAAGGCCTTTTTTAATTTATAGACATGATTTGGATATTAGGAACTCTCAAAACCTGGGGGTTGTTCTACGAAAACATCTTCTTTAATTACCCCATTTAAAAAGGCACTCTTAACATCCATTTGAAACAGCTTAAATCCCTTATAACAGGCAAAGGCTAGTAGCACTCTAATGGCTTCCAATCTAGCTACAGGGGCAAAAGTCTCCTCAAAATTAATCCCTTCTATCTGATTATACCCCTTAGCCACCAATCTTGCCTTATTTCTTACCACCACACCAGAATCATTCATCTTATTCTTAAAGACCCACTGGGTTCCCACAATACTTTGGTTTCTAGGTCTTTCTACTAACTCCCAAACATCATTCCTTACAAATTGATTCAATTCTTCCTGCATAGCTAAAATCCAAAACTCATCCGACAAGGCTTGATTGATGTTGGTGGGTTCAGTCATTGAGATAAAGGCAGAATGGTTTACTTCCTTCCTAAGTCCATGCCTAGTCCTAACACCTTCAGAAGGGTCTCCTAAGATCAGTTCTTTAGGATGACTCGAAGAATATCTCCAATCTCTAGGCAATAGGGTTTGAGGTTCTACCCTTTCCTCCAAATTTGTATTTCCAACTCCTTGGGTAACCTCAACAATCTCTTCATCTTCTACTTCAGATCTAGACTCCTTAGGATCAGATTCATCAAATACTACATGGGTTGTTTCTTCCACCACCAAAGTCCTCCTATTGAACACCCTAAAGGATTTCCCCATACTTGAATATCCTAAGAACACTCCTTCATCAGATTTGGGGTCAAATTTTCCTAAGGGTGACTTCCCGTTGTTCAGAATGAAAACCTTACAGCCAAAGGCATGGAGGTGGGACAGATTTGGTGTTCTACCCTTAATGATCTCATAAGGTGTCTTGTTCAGTTTGACTCTCACATTCACCCTATTCAGCACATAACAGGCAGTGTTCACCGCTTCAGCCCAAAAGTATTTTGGAAGTGAATACTCGACAAGCATGGCTCTAGCGGCTTCCACTAAGGTCTTGTTCTTCCTTTCAGCTACCCCGTTCTGCTGAGGGGTCCTAGGAGCTGAAAAATTGTGACTAATCCCATGTTTCTCACAAAAACTTCCAAATCTTTCATTTTCAAACTCCCCTCCGTGATCACTATGGATGGTAATAATCTCACATCCTAACTTCTTCTGAATCCAAGTAGAGAAAGATCTAAACTCATCAAATGACTTAGATTTGTGTGACAAAAACTTAACCCAAGTGAACCTCGAATAATCATCTACAATCACAAAACCATAAACTCTCCCCCCTAAGCTGGCAGTGCTAATGGGTCCAAAGAGGTCCATGTGAAGAACTTCTAAAGGTCTAGAGGTGCTAATGTCCTTAACAGAGTGAAAAGAGGACTGGACTTGCTTCCCCAACTCACAGGCATCACACAGGTGATCCTTAGTGAACTTAAGCTTGGGCACACCTCTAACTAAGTCCTTTTAGGTGACTCTCCTAAGGGTTTTCATACTGGCATGACACAATCTCCTATGCCATAACCAAGACTCATCAGCAGCAGTTTTTAAGCAAATTGAATTATCAGATTTAATGCTACTTACATCCAGCTTGTAGACGTTGTTGATCCTTTGCCCCTGCAAAACAACTTCATCATTTAAGCTTAAAATGCAGCCAGTGGGCATGAATTTGATGTTGTATCCCTTGTCACAGAGTTGACTGATGCTCAGCAGGTTGTGTTTCAATCCATCTACAAGCTAAACATTATCAATCATAAAGTTCTTTGAATCACCAATTATACCTGTGCCTACCACCTTCCTGGTGGTGTTATCTCCAAGTGTAACCTTGCCTCCAGCTCTGGCCTCCAGCGAAATGAACTGATTTGCATCTCCAGTCATATGTCTAGAACATCCGCTGTCCAGGTACCACATGCTCTCACGAGGTCTTGTGTGAGAGCACCCCTACAAAATCATCAAATGTCAGTCTTAGGAACCCAAACAGGTTTGGGTTCCTTCTTATGAAAAGAAGAATGCGATGCATGCGTGCTGTGCTGTAAAATAGGCAGTTTGGGTCTCCACACCCAATGTGTACTACGGTGAACAGTACAAGTTTGTGATATGTGTCCTAACATGCCACATGAAAAACATCTAACACCAGGAAAAGGATTAACTAAACGTCGTGAGTGATAGTGCCTCTTCCTAGTAGTGTATGAAACATGCTTTGATGAACTTGCAACAGAATTTTTAAAAGGTGGCGGTGCATAAAACTGTTCAAAGGTAGGCGGTGTTTTGTTCTTTTCAAAAGCACTGATTTTTACTTCCAAAAACTCATTCTCTTTCTTTAAACTTGCAATTTCAAATTTTAAAGCGCCATTGTTACTTTCTACTTCACATGCCATTGTATCTAACTCTTTAAAAGCTTTTTCTAAATCAACATGCGTGGTTTTCAAAGAATCATGCTCAGAAACTAAATCAGAATATTTTTTGTTCAATTCATCAAACTCATCAAGCAGAGACATGTGATTGGAATCAAGTGTGGAATAATCTTTAACTACAGAATCATGCTCTTTTTGTAAAGTCAAATAATCTAATTTCAAACTAGCATGGGTTTTCTTAAGCTTCCTATACGATGTATGAATCTTTTCAGAAACTTCAAAAAACTGATCGTAAGTAAGCTCACATACCTCTTCCTGGTCCGACTGACCAGGGTGATCATCCGCCATCAGACACAAGTTCCTCTTCAGCTTCAGTCTCAGAAGAGTCGGATGCAGAGTCTGCCCAGAACGCCTTCTGAATCTGCTTCTTGTCCTTCCTGAACTTTGGTTTCTCCTCACTCTTCTCCTTGCTTTGGTGAGCTTTAAGTGTTGGACAATCAGCCTTAATGTGTCCAGGCTTCCTGCATTCAAAACAAACCGATTCAGATGAACCCTTAAAGTTTTTATTGAACTTACCCTTGTTCCACTTCTGATAGTTCTTATGTTTCTTCCTTAGAAAGCTTTTGAATTGCCTTGTGATTAAGGCAACTTCATCGCTATCAGACCCGGAAGTGCTAGCATCTGAATCTTTGGCCTTTAGTGCCACGGTCTTCTCTTTCTTGCGTTCACCTGCATCAAGTTGCCTTTAGTTCACCCCTTGCTCGTAAGCAATGAGTGATCCAAGTAAGCTGTCAATAGAGTAAGTATTTAAATCTTTGGATTCAGTAATAGCAGTAATCTTAGCATCATAAGAAGCAGACAAATATCTAAGAATCTTGTTCACTCTTTCGTAGTTGGTATGTTCTCTACCTAAAGCATGCAAAGAGGTAACAATCTGAGTGAACCTTGTGTACATTTCTGAAATAGTCTCACTAGGTTTCATGCAAAAAAGTTCGTAATCATGTAACAAGATATTTAACCTAGATTATTTGACTTCAGTTGTACCTTCATATGTTATACATAACCTATCCTAGATTTCCTTTCCCGTTGTACAAGTAGAAACACGCATATAGTCTTCAGATTTCAAAGCACAAAAGAAACAGTTCAAACATTTTGCATTCAACTGTGCTAAATCACGATCATCAAACGTCCAATCAGCAAACGACAATTCAGTTTTCACATTGTTAATCATTCGAAAAGGTGGTTCGTATCCGTCCTTAACTAACATCCACATGCAATAATCAATAGATTGCAGAAAAGTAGACATGCGTGTTTTCCAAAAATCAAAAGGAATATTGTCAAACAACGGTGGTCTGGTAATAGAATAACCTTCAGCAGTATTACGATTGTTACAGTTAGCCATTGGATCAAATTCAAAAGTTTTTAAACAGAAATTTTGAATCCTGCTCTGACACCACTTGAAAGTTCGAAAGGGATGTTAAGCCCTAGTGAACTAGTCCCGAGGCTAACCAAGAGGGGGGGTGAACTGGTTATTTAAAAATTTCACGATAACTACAAAAATCTTTTCGATACTTAGCAGCGGAAACAAGTAAACAATAACGAAAAGATCAACCAACGATATTCACCCAAGCAGTTTATATTGAAAAGTAAAGTGCAAAACTGAATCAGAAAAGCAAACCAGATTTTATAGTGGTTCGGTCAACTTGACCTACGTCCACTCCCCGGAGCCTCCCCTCCGGGTATTGCACTAAACGAAAGTGACTCTCCTTTTGCTCCCACAGCAAGGCGGAGAAGCCTGTACAAAACACCTCCTTTTCACCACACGGTGAGGCAGAGAACCTGACCTCCTTTCGCTTCCTCCTGAAGCAGGCAGAGAACCTTCGAACTCCTTTTGCTTCCACCTGAAGCGGGCAGAGAACCCCGAATCTTCTTGCGAACGATCCTCCCACGAAGAACACCGACTAGACAACAGACGACGACCGGAGAAGACGACTCTGATCCGTGCTTGGAGCAACCTTAGTGAAACCCTCACTAACTCCCCCTCACAGGATCTCTTCTCTCTCTCCCAACTCTCTCTTCTCTCTAGGGTTTCTCAGGGAAGGAAGGTAGCAAAAGATTTTTCTTAGTTTTAGAAAAAGTTCTTTTATAGGAGGGCTTAAAATTTGCCATAATTCTCAACTGGTCGGCCAAGATCGTCCAGGACGATCGGGAGATCGTCCTGTACGATCAGTTCAAAATCAACTGATTCAGTCTGGATGATTAGGCTCTTCTGGACGATCAGTAGAAAAAATTGTTCATATCGTCCCGTACGATCCTGCGATCATCCGGGATGATTAGTTCAAATTGAGGGAAATCGTCCAGAAGACAGTTCGGGTCGTCCAGAGAAATCTGTGCTGGACGACCAAAAAATGACTCGATCGTCCCGGACGATATGGTAATCGTCCGGTATGATTAGTTCAAAAAGGCCCCAAATCGTCCTGTACATAGTTCTGGACGTACAGCTTAAATGCACTAGACGATCAAGATCGTCCGGGATGATCCTGCGATCGTCCAGGACGATATGATCGTATCAACCAAAAATTAATTGCTTTCCTTAATTACCAGATTAAATTAGGCATGATTGTACTGGATCATTCGGGACGATACACGTATCGTCCGGGACGATCAGACCAAGTATCTAAAAATAAGAACTTGCCTAACTTGATCTGGCGGCTGAGAGTTTCTGATTTGGGAATATCGTCCCGTACGATCCGTAGATCGTCCAGGACGATCGGCTCAATCAGACCCTCTTAACTTAGTCGCCCTAATTAGGGTTTCTGTTTTAACTGGATCGTCCCGGACGATGTGGATATCATCCAGGACGATCTGAACAAATTTTTAACAGAAACTCTAATTCACTCAATCTCTCTCCCTGAGTGTGTGTGTGCAAGGTTACTTAGCTAGGGAATCAGTTACATTACAATTGACTCAATAAAAAGAAAAATCATACATTTGACACACTTGGACCCGATCTTGAGCTGGCTTGAGTGGCTCGCGGTCTTTTGTGCCTGAAACAGATTAGCCAAGCAAAACACACTGGAAACATATTTATCATCATCAAAACCAGATTTGCAACAAGAGAGAAACTTTAGTTTAAATTGAATAAATTATTAGAAATTTGGGATTATATTTTCGGAGGTTAGGGTGTTATGATTCAGCATCTGCATGGATCCTAAATCTAAATTAGGCATCAAATGATGGTAGCCCGAACCTAACTAATGCAGTACAAAACCTGGAGTTACCCTGGCATGGATTGGGGAGCCAGCTAACCATTTAGTCGATTTTAAATCCATGAGTCTGGTCATGTCATGAAAGAGTGGTAGGGACATTTTTATTAAAGTTTTTTTGAGAGGTGGGACCAGTATCTAGAGCTTATCCTAATTGGTCCCTTGACTTATGTAGGATGAAAATGCTAAAATAAAATGCAATTAAGATTTTGACTCTTTTAAATGTGTTTATAATACAATGCATGTTGATCGACTCGATTAAATATATAAAATGGAATGAAGCAGTTTTAAAAAGGTTTAAAAATAGGTTTTATTCTAGAGATTGCACAGATTCCCCTTGACAGATTTGTAAGCTCATAAGCCAGGTGATCCGTCAAAACCCACAGGCAGGGAGGTACCTAACAAAAGAAAATAAGAGTGCAGTGAAAATGTTTATGCAAAGTCCTGACGATATTGGACTTACTACTTAAATCATTAGAGTTTTTATGTTATCTAAAAATTTTATTTAAGTTTTGAGAAGAAATTTTTTTTGTACCCTCACGAGCCTCCATATATCTAGACTAAAACAAAAAGTGACACACAAATGTCAAAAAAATTAAAAAAAAATAGGCAAGATCCTATACGCAAGCAGAGCAAATCAAATACATCAATAAATATAATTAAATACTTAAAATAAAGTTTGTAGGTAAGTGCTGAAAGTGCGAATAGGTTGTTAGACCTATTGCTCACGTCCCTAAGCTAACCACGAGGGGGGGGGGTAAATTGGTCCTTTAAAAAATTACTCTTGGGATTTTGGAAAATTTTAAAGCTAATCGTACAGTACTATCTTACTTCGTACAGTATGAACAGAATTAATTTTTGCTCTTTCTTTTTACACAGAAATTCAATCACAAAGAAAAAAAACTGCAAAAAAATAAAATGCAGAAAAATAAACAGTGAACAGAAGACACTAGAATTTATAGTGGTTCGGTCAAACATGACCTACATCCACTTATGGATGTCCGAAATGAACAAACACCATCGCCCCACGAGGGGAGACAATATCTAGCCAATGGAAGGGCAGATTCAATCATGCATACGATTAACCATTGAGGATAACGGCTCTCACCAGCACACCCCGATGGATAACAATATGTACGATCTAATCACAACGGGTTTCCCCCACCCGATACATTAGCTCGAGTGGGGTTTGTTTGAGAGTGGGATGCGGTTTCCCACGGGCGCAAGCCCCCGTAGTTAATTACATCTCAAGCCGGAGCCTGAGAAAACTCTCGATTAAGGATTCTATATTATTCTTCTCAAATTGGGATTGGCACAACGGGATAAGACTAGGAAATCCTACTCGAAGGGGAAGAAAGGTTCAACTAGGCTTAGTCAACATACACGGCTCAGATCAGCATCCGGAGGGACTAAAGTAGTGAGAAGAAACTAGAGAAAATAAATAAATCATGCACTCAAAGCATGCAGGAGAGAAGGATGGAGGTGGCGTCATCCGTGTGACGCGGATATGTAGGGCTTATGGTCTCTGGAAGACAGGAGACTTACCTACGAATGAGGCGTACTACGAAACAATAGTAGCCTTGAATCCTAAATCTAATGGGTTTAGTGTTCTACGCAACACTAACACCCGTGTCCTAGCTAATGCAATGCAAAATCTGGACTTACCCCGGCCTGGAAGGGGGAGCCAGCTAACCACCTAATCGCTTCAAAACCATGAGTCCGGTCATTTTTATGAGAGATATGTGGGTAGGTTATAGTTCTCGGAAGTAGGGCCGATGTCTAGAGGATTTGCTAGTTAGCCCCGGACTGATGTTGGGTGAATGCTCCTAGAGCTAATGCAATTAAAATTTTACTTTAGTTAGTTTCTAATGTAATGCATGCTAGTTGAAGTATCCAAATCAAATATGACCAGAATTTTAAAAAGGGTTATAAAAATAATTTTTAGAATTAGACTGGGCTTCCCCAGGTCCGGCACCTCATCCTCATAGGTCAGATTATCCGGACTCTACCTGCAGGCGAGGAAGTGTCTTATAGAAGGAGAGAAGAAATGCATAAATATGTATACGACCACAGATGATTCCGGCAATTTCCTAGGTCGTTAAGTTTCTAAATTGCTTAAACCTTAAAATTTTAAATATTAGTTACGAGTAGAAAAAGTTTTAGTCCTTAGAGAGCCTAACGAAATCCAGGCTAAAACAAAAGCGGCATGCAGATCGCCAATAAACTATGAAAAGCATACAACCTATATGTAATCATCATCCAATCAAACATAATACATAATTAAATAAATCAATTAAATGTCCATAGGCTAACTGCCCTTAATTACAACCCAGGGTTTGCAGAAAATTAAAGTGGCCGGGCACCACTGCCAACAACCCAGATTTCTAATCCTAGAACATATGCAAGTTATTTTGAGTGGGATACTATTGCTCTTCATCTTCTTGATCTCCTCTTTCTTGGACTCCTCGGATCTTAGCTTCGTTGGACTCCTTGGATCTCAACTTCCTTGGATTCTTCAAGTAGTAGAATGATCCAAATTTGGATTTCCAAATAGAAAAGGACCATCCTCATATTGGGTGTCCTTTCCTCTTTGAAATCAAACCTTTGGATCCTAGTATCCCCACTCAAAATGAACTTTCACAAATCAATACCAATATTACAAATAATTACAATAATGAAAAGCAGTAAATTCAAGACTCTCCTGTAAGGTTAACCTAAAAAAAATCATCCCAAGCAATTTAATATATCACAAGCAATTATATGAAAAATAAAGATACTCAATCACAGCCACACTTGGCCATGCTCTTAATCATTTTTGAGAGCTAAGCGAGCTCTGGAGCACCTGTAGCAATTTATAATGATTTTTAATTAGCCCTCATTTATTTAGGGGGGCTGAGCAATTTCTGAAGCATCTGCATGAAACAACATTAGTATTTAAATCATAAATTTTATCCCCCCTTTTTATTTAGCACTACATGAGCATGGCCACCTGTAGAAGACATCATTAGTATCAACATCGATCCTAATCTATGGGTAGTTTATCATGCAATCACATCAAATCCCAGAGTGCAGTAAAAGTAAGCAAACACACCAACAGTTCAATCACGACATGCAGTGAAATCCGAAAAAGCTCGGCATACAGCAGAAAAGTAAACACCGGCCTAGCCTAAGTCTAGAAGTGGTGCCCTAGAAAACAATTCTACAGTGTGTGTAGAAGCCTGTGTGGCTGAGGTAGGTCCTAAGCTGGGTAGTTAGTTACAATTGCCTACTGTCCAGGTTTGTTGTAGGTCTGAAGAGGGAGTTTTAATTAAAGTATAAATATTGGTGAATTAGGATCCATTTTAGTTGATTTGATGTGTAGGTCGGCTTTAATTCTTAGGGTGACAATATTTAAAGTTTAAATTGCATTAGTGAGTTTTAGAAGGTTCGAGGTCCACCTATACACTAGGCAAAAGGAGAGTTCAAAATTGACTTTTTGATTAAAGGGGATTTGTGAATAGCTAATATTTTTATAAAATACTAGGCCTTAACCCGATCAGTTAGACAGTTAGCATGCCCAATTTGGATTCTTCTACCCAAAGTTATGAATTTTTGAAGTTTGGGTCTTATTTTGAACTAGATTTGATCGGATTGTTGACTTTTTGATTTAAGTTGATTTCTGGAATCTTAATATTTTTAATAAATACTAGACCCTAATACGACTTGAATGCCTTTGAGTTTGCTAGATTTAGAGTTTCCTACGTAAAGTTATGAATTTTGAAAGTTTGGGTATTAGGAGTCTTTTAGGTTTGAGTTAGGTCATTTCCAATTTTATAACTCCTTGAATTTAAATTTATTTTAATGATTTTTATTTAGTTAATGTTTAATTAAGGGGTGATAAATAGATTAGTTAGATTTGATTTAAGTTCACGTTCAAATTTTATCTCCTAGTGGTTTCGTATGTTGGTTATGACTTGATTGGGAGTTAAGAGTTTTAATGCATTTGATTCAGATTATTACCTATTTTATTGATTAATTATTAATGAATTAAAGCAAGCTATCCTTAGGATGAAGTGTCACTAAGTTTTCTATATTTTTGTCTCTACCCTAAGGGAGCATGCATCCTAAGTCTAAGTTTTCTAAGACTCAGTCCTTAATTTTTGTCTTTAGGTGTCACTAGTATTGTAGGGGATGAAAAGGAGGTTTATCTCTAACCCTTTAAACATTCATATGTGTGCGAATAGGTTTAGGGATCTAAAATAAATAAATAAAAGCAGTCTAATGAAATTAAAGTTGCTACATGGTCCTAAGGTTGAGGAGCGTACAACCATAGGGGCTCCTAAGGGCTTTCTAAGTTTTAAGAAACTCACTACACCGGGGGCTATGACCCGGTGGTATCGCCCGTAGCACCCCCACCAGAATGAATGGGGGCGACTGATGCTCGGGTCCGATTGTCCAAGCTCCTTCGTCTAGTGCTCCTAAAAGCTCCTTCTCTTTGCTTTCCCACAAGTACCTCGCAAGAGAACAAAGAAAAGAAAGAAGATTTGGTGAGCGTAGAGGCTATTCAAAAAGAAATGCAAATAAATAAGGATGTAAATAATAAACAATTCAATATTTGCACTTATCTAACACATGCATATCACTATAAAGTATGAAACATTAGAAGAATCTTCTAACATGAAGCATGAAGAATAGCCACTCATGAAGCATGAAGAGTAACTACACATGAATCATTTGAAAATCCGACAGCATTAAACATGGAGAGAGATTACATTTGAAGCATGTGAGGGTTTACTAGCATAAATAAATACGGCTATATGTATATATGTAACTTTAATTTCTAATCCTATGAAGATACATCTAGATTATATGCTAATCGGAGAGATTTAATGCTAAGGTATAATCTCTACATGAATTACCTTTTAATAAACTGGAGTAGCATGCCAAACAATATCTAACACCAACATAACAAATAATCAATAAAGACATGATTTATCAAACATAAGGCAACCACCGCTTATAGAACATTCATATAAATATATATATATATATATATATATATATATATATATAATCGATCATGAATAAAATAATTGTGAAACTATATGAATGCTTTCATAAAGAAACTTTAAAGAGGAATTTTCCTGAGTGAGATTTGTCCAAAGAGATATCCACTTTTCTATGGAATTTAGAAATCCTTATCAATCGACATGCAGTAAATTCAATAAATTTTAAATAATAATTAAAAAAAACTTAAATATATTACATATCTAATAAACTGTTTAGCTAATATTTTAATATCTACAATGAAAATGAAAGAGAGGAAGAGACATAAATACACACACAACCTCTCCCTTCTAATTATCATTTATTTGAATATAAGAGCATAAAAAAAGCATAGAGATTGTAAATCAAAGGTGAAAGCAATCCATATCATTGGAATTAAGCAAATAAATTGATAGTTAATTATACTAGATATTTAAAACAACATAGCCTTATTATCAATTTTAATCTTATCAAAATAGTTTACTATTCAAATATATATACGTATAAATATAAATAGAGCACTATACAATTTAAATTTTTTTTTATTATTAAAATTAAACATATCTGAAATTGTAAATATATCTCTCCTTTTTTTTTAACTTAAATCTCTATTAAAATTGTGAATTCATAACTACAACATTTAAGAAAAGGAAGTGTTGCAAGAAAATGAAATAAATATACACGTAATTATTTATCTTTTAGGGAAATTATGACCTCTTCATTTATTTAAATATTAAATACAAGATTAGAGTTTTTTTTTTGGACAACATCAAATATCTCTTGAAATAGTTATCAATACAAAGATGAATCAAATAGAAAAATGTATGAAATCTGTACAACAGTAAAGAAAACAGCTCATTATGTACATAGAGGAAGACAAGTAGCTTTAACAATTAGATTAAATAAACCTCCACTAAAAAAAAAAATTTGTACACAACTAGTTCAAATAATTAGTTGACTAGATAAAAAAAAGACAGCTAAAATAAAAAAGAAAAAAAAATAGGATGATATGCCAATTAAGATTGGATCCAAGTTTCCAACTCTATACACGTACAGGAGACATCGTAGATATTTACATAAATCCACATAGAAACTTTGCACTAAATAATAAGCTAATAAGCAAATGATCTAATAAACTAATATGTAAGAACTCCACCTGGATGAGTCCTCAAGTACGATTTGCATCTCCAATCATCCTTTTTGCTAACGTTGGCCCGAAGCGTCTGCTGGAAGATGTTGAAGGCCCATTTAGCTTGAGGAGAAGAGCTCTGCTGAAGCATCTCCTTGTGCTGAACGAATCTCATATTCGATTGGGTATAGATAAGACAAGCATCAAGTGGTCGAGGTGGCCGGATGGCCTTGAGGAGGCAGCGGCGGAGAGAGGTCGAAACTAAAGGGAGGGAGAGAAGAATGGGCCGTGGAGTTCAGAGGGAGTAGGAGCTAGGGCCGGCTGCTGTAGGGATGTGGCCGGCTGAAGCAGAATGAATTGGGTCTAGACGTCAATGACTGACGCCAGGCTTGACTAGGTCGTGGGATGAGAGGAAGAGGGCTTGGCAGCATCTGTGGCTTCTTGAGTCGGGGAGAGGAGTTCTGCTCGATTGAGGTCGCACCAATGCCGGAGCGAGAGCCAAGGAAGAATCAAGAGGGCCTCTTTCAATCTAGGCCGGATGCTTGGAGTCAATTCTTGCCTAAAATCGAGAGAGAGAAAATTGCCCCTCCCTCCTCTCACTTTGCTCGTTTTGAAATATTTCCATATCGAGCTTGTTAACGACACAATTTTTGCAGAATCCTGATTGTAACCATAAGTGCAAATCCTGAATTTAGGAAATTAATTAAAATTACTTGGGAAGTTAATTAAACTCCAATTGGAATCAAATTTAAACGCATTGAACAAAATAAATAAATAAATAAATAAATCAAGTTCAAAATCGGGTATAATTCGGATCAATTTGGGTCCGGCCGAACTTGACGGGGCTCAAATAAATTAATTTAGCCCAATAGAAAATAATTATGCCTAATTTGACTCAATTCGAGCTGATGCGAGCTCGAATTGGACTCGAGTTGGTTCAATAAATTTAATCGTATAAAATTAAACCCAATTTGACATCAATCAAAATAAAATCTGATCTGATACGGTTGATATGTGTTGATCGAAGTTGATCGAGTGCAGTCGAGTCAAATTCAACTCGATCCGCGTTAATTTGAAATCAAATTCTAATTGACGTCAATTCGATTTGAATTCAACTCGTCCAAAAACGATTGAGGGAAAAGCGCAAAAACAACAACAACAACAACAACAACAAAAAAATGAGGTCAACAAACACAACCCCAACAGATGCGGTGAACAATAAGTGAACCGTACGTGTTGGCGTTGACCTTCCTACATCTATGAAAGTACAACCCTACGCTCAACTAACAAGACTCACTAAGAAGATGCAATCCTACAATTCACTAATGAGACCCGGGAAGCATACAATCATACAACAATCATGCAACAGGTATCCCACCATGCGATGAGCACACGATCACACAACAATCATCTAATCATGCAGTACTCATACGATAAGCATCCAATCATGCAATGATCGCACCACGATCACACAATCATCACTCAAGCATGTATCAATCACATACATGCAATAACCAGTCGATCATACATGCAATGCTCATACAACCATACAATAAGCAACAATCATGCAATAATCACACCATGATCACACAATCATCACTCAAGCATACATCAATCACATATATGCAATGGCCACTCAATCATTCATGCAATGCACATACAACCATATAATAAGCAATTAATTATGCAATAATCACACCACGATCACATAATCATCACTCAAGCATGTATCAATCATGGACATGCAATGACCACTCGATCATACATGTCATGCTCATATAACCATATAATGAGCAATCAATCATGCAATCACGTAATGCTCACACAATCATTCAAGCATGGTGGGACAAAAGGAAGAGAGAAACCAATAATTCACCTGATCGACTCGAAACAACGAATGAAGGAGGCTCAACGCTCACTAAACCAGCTCGGAATAGTGAGGGAGAGCCAAGGAAAGAAAATCAGCTACTCGCTTGACTACATTGAAGCAGTAAAGTGGAAGAAAGAGAAAAGGATCTTATACTCACATGAGCAAAATCGAAACAAGATCATAAAGGACCAAGAAAAAATTCAACAATCATCTAGAACATGTTTAAGATGATGTGAGGAGATGAGAGATATGATAAACACTCGATCAAATCAAAATAGTAACAGATAACAATCAAAGGAAAGCAAGGAGGATCACCAAAGAAGGTGGGTAGATCATCTATCTGCCTTACCCTATAGTGAGGGCAGAATAGAGAATAAAGTAAAAGTAAAGGGTCTCACATTCACTTGATTATATCAAAATAGTGAATGTAGACAACTCGATGTTCACATGATCATACCGAAATAGTGAAACAAAGAGTGAAAGGTAAACCAAACCAACTACCTGCCTGACCGTATCGAAACAGCAGGATAGAAGGTAAAAGGTGGTGAGGTATGCCTTCCAGGGATGCTGTCGGGCTCTCTCGGCCGAGTAAAGTCTGATATCCTCTTGATCAGAGCAAGACAATCAGGGAAGAAGGGGTGGTGAGGAATGCCTCTCAGGAACTCTGTTGGGCTCTCTCAACCGGGCAAGTAAAACCAACTACCTGACTGATCATTTCAAACAGCAGGATAGAAGGTGAAAGGATCTCGTCTCCTCCTGCTCCTTTCAGAACAGCGGATATGGGTGACTCAATACTTCTGCCTGACCTTAACAAAAGTAAATAAGCCACGAAATTAGAGTCTGCGTAGTCTTTTACAGAACATCCAGAGTAAAGGGGTGGTGAGGAATGCCTCCCAGGGACTCTGTCGGGCTCTCTCAACCGATAAGTAAAACCAACTACCTAACTGATCATTTCAAACAGCAGGATAGAAGGTGAAAGGATCCCGTCTCCTCCTGCTCCTTACGGAACAGCGGATAGGGGTGACTCAATACTTCTGCCTGACCTCAACAAAAGTAAATAAGCCACAAAATTGGAGTCTACATAGTCTTTTACAGAACATCCAGAGTAAAGGGGTGGTGAGGAATGCCTCTCAGGGACTCTGTCGGGCTCTCTCAACCGGTAAGTAAAACCAACTACCTAACTGATCATTTCAAACAGTAGGATAGAAGGTGAAAGGATCCCGTCTCCTCCTACTCCTTTTGAAACAGTGGATAGGGGTGACTCAATACTTCTGCCTGACCTCAACAAAAGTAAATAAGCCACGAAATTGGAGTCTGCGTAGTCTTTTACAGAACATCCAGAGTAAAGTGGTGGTGGGGAATGCCTCACAGGGACTCTGTCGGGCTCTCTCAACCGGTAAGTAAAACCAACTACCTAACTGATCATTTCAAACAGTAGGATAGAAGGTGAAAGGATCCCGTCTCCTCCTGTTCCTTTCGAAACAGCAGATAGGGGTGACTCAATACTTCTGCCTGACCTCAACAAAAGTAAATAAGCCACGAAATTGGAGTCTGCGTAGTCTTTTACAGAACATCCAGAGTAAAGTGGTGGTGGGGAATGCCTCCCAGGGACTCTGTCGGGCTCCCACTCAACTGGATAAAGTCTGATGTCTGCTTGATCAGAGCAAGATGATTAGGGTAAAGGTCTGATATTTGCTAGAGCGGAGGACAATCAGGGTAAAGGTGTGGTGAGCTATGCCTCACAGGGGCTCTGTTGGGCACTCCCAACCAAGTAAAGTCTGATGTCTACTAGGTGTATATGCCTGCAGTAGCGCAATCAGGGAAAAGAGGTGGTGAGATATGCCTCCCAGGGGCTCTGTGGGGCACTCTCAACCAAGTAAGGTCTGATGTCTGCTGGAAACAGCAAGACTATCAGCGTAAAGTCTGATGTCTACCAGAACGGCAAGATAATCAGGGAAAAGGAGTGGTGAGGAATGCCTCCCAAGGGCTCTGTCAGGCACTCTCAACCAAGTAAAGTGTCCACCCGGCGTATGTGCCTGCAGTAGGACAAAGACAAAGCTTAACAACCACCCAACTGTGAGTCTGACGGTGGTGTAAGGAGAGAACTAAAGGGACTCCCTAAACAAAGGAACTCACAAGTAACATCAAAGGGGAAACCCCTCATACGGGTCTGTCCGTAGAGGAGCACAAACACGGAAGGAAGACGAATACACTCATGTAAAATCAAGGTAAATGAATTATGGCATCAATATGAGAAATAATAGAATAGAATAATCTCATGTAGAAAGATCTAAGAAAATGATCCCAACTGAGAAATAGAATGAGAACTTGAATGGGAGAGTGACTCCCAAACAACTGGATAAAATCAACAGCTTAAATGGGATAGTGGCTCCCAAACAAGTGGATAACCTCAACAACTTGAATGGGATGGTGGCTCCCAAACAAGTGAATAGAACTACCAACTTGAATGGGATAGTGGTTCCCAAACAAGGAATGGTGACATATAAGATATCAAAGAAATAGATGCACACCAAGTGGTAACTTTAGATCAACAAATTAGAATGAATGCTTGGGATCATATTCTCAAAACAGCTTAAATCCCTTGTAACAGGCAAAGGCTAGTAGCACTCTAATGGCTTCCAATCTAGCTACAGGGGCAAAAGTCTCCTCAAAATCAATCCCTTCTATCTGATTATACCCCTTAGCCACCAATCTTGCCTTATTTCTTACCACCACACCAGAATCATTCATCTTAATCTTAAAGACCCACTTGGTTCCCACAATACTTTGGTTTCTAGGTCTTTCTACTAACTCCCAAACATCATTCCTTACAAATTGATTCAATTCTTCCTGCATAGCTAAAATCCAAAACTCATCCGACAAGGCTTGATTGATGTTGGTGGGTTCAGTCATTGAGATAAAGGCAGAATGATTTACTTCCTTCCTAAGTCCATGCCTAGTCCTAACACCTTCAGAAGGGTCTCCTAAGATCAGTTCTTTAGGATGACTCGAAGAATATCTCCAATCTCTAGGCAATGGGGTTTGAGGTTCTACCCTTTCCTCCAAATTTGTATTTCCAACTCCTTGGGTAACCTCAACAATCTCTTCATCTTCTACTTCAGATCTAGACTCCTTAGGATCAGATTCATCAAACACTACATGGGTTGTTTCTTCCACCACCAAAGTCCTCCTATTGAACACCCTAAAGGATTTCCCCACACTTGAATATCCTAAGAACACTCCTTCATCAGATTTGGGGTCAAATTTTCCTAAGGGTGACTTCCCGTTGTTCAGAATGAAAACCTTACAGCCAAAGACATGGAGGTGGGACAGATTTGGTGTTCTACCCTTAATGATCTCATAAGGGGTCTTGTTCAGTTTGACTCTCACATTCACCCTATTCAGCACATAACAGGCAGTGTTCACCGCTTCAGCCCAAAAGTATTTTGGAAGTGAATACTCGGCAAGCATGGCTCTAGCGGCTTCCACTAAGGTCCTGTTCTTCCTTTCAGCTACCCCGTTCTGCTGAGGGGTCCTAGGAGCTGAAAAATTGTGACTAATCCCATGTTTCTCACAAAAACTTCCAAATCTTTCATTTTCAAACTCCCCTCCGTGATCACTATGGATGGTAATAATCTCACATCCTAACTTCTTCTGAATCCAAGTAGAGAAAGATCTAAACTCATCAAATGACTTAGATTTGTGTGACAAAAACTTAACCCAAGTGAACCTCGAATAATCATCTACAATCACAAAACCATAAACTCTCCCCCCTAAGCTGGCAGTGCTAATGGGTCCAAAGAGGTCCATGTGAAGAACTTCTAAAGGTCTAGAGGTGCTAATGTCCTTAACAGAGTGAAAAGAGGATTGGACTTGCTTCCCCAACTCACAGGCATCACACAGGTGATCCTTAGTGAACTTAAGCTTGGGCACACCTCTAACTAAGTCCTTTTGGGTGACTCTCCTAAGGGTTTTCATACTGGCATGACACAATCTCCTATGTCATAACCAAGACTCATCAGCAACAGTTTTTAAGCAAATTGAATTATCAGATTTAATGCTACTTACATCCAGCTTGTAGACGTTGTTGATCCTTTGCCCCTACAAAACAACTTCATCATTTAAGCTTAAAATGCAGCCAGTGGGCAGGAATTTGATGTTGTATCCCTTGTCACAGAGTTGACTGATGCTCAGCAGGTTGTGTTTCAGTCCATCTACAAGCAAAACATTATCAATCATAAAGTTCTTTGAATCACCAATTATACCTGTGCCTACCACCTTCCTGGTGGTGTTATCTCCAAGTGTAACCTTGCCTCCAGCTCTGGCCTCCAGCGAAATGAACTGATTTGCATCTCCAGTCATATGTCTAGAACATCCGCTGTCCAGGTACCACATGCTCTCACGAGGTCTTGTGTGAGAGCACCCCTACAAAATCATCAAATGTCAGTCTTAGGAACCCAAACAGGTTTGGGTTCCTTCTTATGAAAAGAAGAATGCGATGCATGCGTGCTGTGCTGTGAAACAGGCAGTTTGGGTCTCCACACCCAATGTGTACTACGGTGAACAGTACAAGTGTGTGATATGTGTCCTAACATGCCACATGAAAAACATCTAACACCAGGAAAAGGATTAACTAAACGTCGTGAGTGATAGTGCCTCTTCCTAGTAGTGTATGAAACATGCTTTGATGAACTTGCAACAGAATTTTTAAAGGTGGCGGTGCATAAAACTGTTCAAAGGTAGGCGGTGTTTTGTTCTTTTCAAAAGCACTGATTTTTACTTCCAAAAACTCATTCTCTTTCTTTAAACTTGCAATTTCAAATTTTAAAGCGCCATTGTTACTTTCTACTTCACATGCCATTGTATCTAACTCTTTAAAAGCTTTTTCTAAATCAACATGCGTGGTTTTCAAAGAATCATGCTCAGAAACTAAATCAGAATATTTTTTGTTCAATTCATCAAACTCATCAAGCAGAGACATGTGATTGGAATCAAGTGTGGAATAATCTTTAACTACAGAATCATGCTCTTTTTGTAAAGTCAAATAATCTAATTTCAAACTAGCATGGGTTTTCTTAAGCTTCCTATACGATGTATGAATCTTTTCAGAAACTTCAAAAAACTGATCGTAAGTAAGCTCACATACCTCTTCCTGGTCCGACTGACCAGGGTGATCATCCGCCATCAGACACAAGTTCCTCTTCAGCTTCAGTCTCAGAAGAGTCGGATGCAGAGTCTGCCCAGAACGCCTTCTGAATCTGCTTCTTGTCCTTCCTGAACTTTGGTTTCTCCTCACTCTTCTCCTTGCTTGGGTGAGCTTTAAGTGTTGGACAATCAGCCTTAATGTGTCCAGGCTTCCTGCATTCAAAACAAACCGATTCAGATGAACCCTTAAAGTTTTTATTGAACTTACCCTTGTTCCACTTCTGATAGTTCTTATGTTTCTTCCTTAGAAAGCTTTTGAATTGCCTTGTGATTAAGGCAACTTCATCGCTATCAGACCCGGAAGTGCTAGCATCTGAATCTTTGGCCTTTAGTGCCACGGTCTTCTCTTTCTTGCGTTCACCTGCATCAAGTTGCCTTTAGTTCACCCCTTGCTCGTAAGCAATGAGTGATCCAAGTAAGCTGTCAATAGAGTAAGTATTTAAATCTTTGGATTCAGTAATAGCAGTAATCTTAGCATCATAAGAAGCAGGCAAATATCTAAGAATCTTGTTCACTCTTTCGTAGTTGGTAAGTTCTCTACCTAAAGTATGCAAAGAGGTAACAATCTGAGTGAACCTTGTGTACATTTCTGAAATAGTCTCACTAGGTTTCATGCGAAAAAGTTCGTAATCATGTAACAAGATATTTAACCTAGATTGTTTGACTTCAGTTGTACCTTCGTATGTTATACATAACCTATCCCAGATTTTCTTTCCCGTTGTACAAGTAGAAACACGCATATAGTCTTCAGATTTCAAAGCACAAAAGAAACAGTTCAAACATTTTGCATTCAACTGTGCTAAATCACGATCATCAAACGTCCAATCAGCAAATGGCAATTCAGTTTTCACATTGTTAATCATTCGAAAAGGTGGTTCGTATCCGTCCTTAACTAACATCCACATGCAATAATCAATAGATTGCAGAAAAGTAGACATGCGTGTTTTCCAAAAATCAAAAGGAATATTGTCAAACAACGGTGGTCTGATAATAGAATAACCTTCAGCAGTATTACGATTGTTACAGTTAGCCATTGGATCAAATTCAAAAGTTTTTAAACAGAAATTTTGAATCCTGCTCTGACACCACTTGAAAGTTCGAAAGGGATGTTAAGCCCTAGTGAACTAGTCCCGAGGCTAACCAAGAGGGGGGGTGAATTGGTTATTTAAAAATTTCACGATAACTACAAAAATCTTTTCGATACTTAGCAGCAGAAACAAGTAAACAATAACGAAAAGATCAACCAACGATATTCACCCAAGCAGTTTATATTGAAAAGTAAAGTGCAAAACTGAATCAGAAAAGCAAACCAGATTTTATAGTGGTTCGGTCAACTTGACCTACGTCCACTCCCCGGAGCCTCCCCTCCGGGTATTGCACTAAACGAAAGTGACTCTCCTTTTGCTCCCACAGCAAGGCGGAGAAGCCTGTACAAAACACCTCCTTTTCACCACACGGTGAGGCAGAGAACCTGACCTCCTTTCGCTTCCTCCTGAAGCAGGCAGAGAACCTTCGAACTCCTTTTGCTTCCACCTGAAGCGGGCAGAGAACCCCGGATCTTCTTGCGAACGATCCTCCCATGAAGAACACCGACTAGACGACAGACGACGACCGGAGAAGACGACTCTGATCCGTGCTTGGAGCAACCTTAGTGAATCCCTCACTAACTCCCCCTCACAGGATCTCTTCTCTCTCTCCCAACTCTCTCTTCTCTCTAGGGTTTCTCAGGGAAGGAAGGTAGCAAAAGATTTTTCTTAGTTTTAGAAAAAGTTCTTTTATAGGAGGGCTTAAAATTTGCCCTAATTCTCAACTGGTCGGCCAAGATCGTCCAGGACGATCGGGAGATCGTCCTGTACGATCAGTTCAAAATCAGCTGATTCAGTCTGGACGATTAGGCTCTTCTGGACGATCAGTAGAAAAAATTGTTCATATCGTCCCGTACGATCCTGCGATCATCCGAGATGATTAGTTCAAATTGAGGGAAATCGTCCAGAAGACAGTTCGGGTCGTCCAGAGAAATCTGTGCTGGATGACCAAAAAATGACTCGATTGTCCCGGACGATATGGTAATCGTCCGGTATGATTAGTTCAAAAAGGCCCCAAATCGTCCTGTACATAGTTCTGGACGTACAGCTTAAATGCACTAGACGATCAAGATCGTCCGGGACGATCCTGCGATCGTCCAGGACGATATGATAGTATCAACCAAAAATTAATTGCTTTCCTTAATTACCAGATTAAATTAGGCATGATTGTACTGGATCATTCGGGACGATACACGTATCGTCCGGGACGATCAGACCAAGTATCTAAAAATAAGAACTTGCCTAACTTGATCTGGCGGCTGAGAGTTTCTGATTTGGGAATATCGTCTCGTACGATCCGTAGATCGTCCAGGACGATCGGCTCAATCAGACCCTCTTAACTTAGTCGCCCTAATTAGGGTTTCTGTTTTAACTGGATCATCCAGGACGATGTGGATATCATCCAGGACGATCTGAACAAATTTTTAACAGAAACTCTAATTCACTCAATCTCTCTCCCTGAGTGTGTGTGTGCAAGGTTACTTAGCTAGGGAATCAGTTACATTACAATTGACTCAATAAAAAGAAAAATCATACATTTGACACACTTGGACCCGATCTTGAGCTGGCTTGAGTGGCTCGCGGTCTTTTGTGCCTGAAACAGATTAGCCAAGCAAAACACACTGGAAACATATTTGTCATCATCAAAACCAGATTTGCAACAAGAGAAAAACTTTAGTTTAAATTGAATAAATTATTAGAAATTTGGGATTATATTTTCGGAGGTTAGGGTGTTATGATTCAGCATCTGCATGGATCCTAAATCTAAATTAGGCATCAAATGATGGTAGCCCGAACCTAACTAATGCAGTACAAAACCTGGAGTTACCCTGGCATGGATTGGGGAGCCAGCTAACCATTTAGTCGATTTTAAATCCATGAGTCTGGTCATGTCATGAAAGAGTGGTAGGGACATTTTTATTAAAGTTTTTTTGAGAGGTGGGACCAGTATCTAGAGCTTATCCTAATTGGTCCCTTGACTTATGTAGGATGAAAATGCTAAAATAAAATGCAATTAAGATTTTGACTCTTTTAAATGTGTTTATAATACAATGCATGTTGATCGACTCGATTAAATATATAAAATGGAATGAAGCAGTTTTAAAAAGGTTTAAAAATAGGTTTTATTCTAGAGATTGCACAGATTCCCCTTGACAGATTTGTAAGCTCATAAGCCATGTGATCCGTCAAAACCCACAGGCAGGGAGGTACCTAACAAAAGAAAATAAGAGTGCAGTGAAAATGTTTATGCAAAGTCCTGACGATATTGGACTTACTACTTAAATCATTAGAGTTTTTATGTTATCTAAAAATTTTATTTAAGTTTTGAGAAGAAATTTTTTTTGTACCCTCACGAGCCTCCATATATCTAGACTAAAACAAAAAGTGACACACAAATGTCAAAAAAATTAAAAAAAAATAGGCAAGATCCTATACGCAAGCAGAGCAAATCAAATACATCAATAAATATAATTAAATACTTAAAATAAAGTTTGTAGGTAAGTGCTGAAAGTGCGAATAGGTTGTTAGACCTATTGCTCACGTCCCTAAGCTAACCACGAGGGGGGGGGTAAATTGGTCCTTTAAAAAATTACTCTTGGGATTTTGGAAAATTTTAAAGCTAATCGTACAGTACTATCTTACTTCGTACAGTATGAACAGAATTAATTTTTGCTCTTTCTTTTTACACAGAAATTCAATCACAAAGAAAAAAAACTGCGAAAAAATAAAATGCGGAAAAATAAACAGTGAACAGAAGACACCAGAATTTATAGTGGTTCGGTCAAACACGACCTACATCCACTTATGGATGTCCGAAATGAACAAACACCATCGCCCCGCGAGGGGAGACAATATCTTGCCAATGGAAGGGCAGATTCAATCATGCATACGATTAACCATTGAGGATAACGGCTCTCACCAGCACACCCCGATGGATAACAATATGTACGATCTAATCACAACGGGTTTCCCCCACCCGATACATTAGCTCGAGTGGGGTTTGTTTGAGAGTGGGATGCGGTTTCCCACGGGCGCAAGCCCCCGTGGTTAATTACATCTCAAGCCGGAGCCTGAGAAAACTCTCGATTAAGGATTCTATATTATTCTTCTCAAATTGGGATTGGCACAACGGGATAAGACTAGGAAATCCTACTCGAAGGGGAAGAAAGGTTCAACTAGGCTTAGTCAACATACACGGCTCAGATCAGCATCCGGAGGGACTAAAGTAGTGAGAAGAAACTAGAGAAAATAAATAAATCATGCACTCAAAGCATGCAGGAGAGAAGGATGGAGGTGGCGTCATCCGTGTGACGCGGATATGTAGGGCTTAGGTCTCTGGAAGACAGGAGACTTACCTACGAATGAGGCGTACTACGAAACAATAGTAGCCTTGAATCCTAAATCTAATGGGTTTAGTGTTCTACGCAACACTAACACCCGTGTCCTAGCTAATGCAATGCAAAATCTGGACTTACCCCGGCCTGGAAGGGGGAGCCAGCTAACCACCTAATCGCTTCAAAACCATGAGTCCGGTCATTTTTATGAGAGATAGGTGGGTAGGTTATAGTTCTCGGAAGTAGGGCCGATGTCTAGAGGATTTGCTAGTTAGCCCCGGACTGATGTTGGGTGAATGCTCCTAGAGCTAATGCAATTAAAATTTTACTTTAGTTAGTCTCTAATGCAATGCATGCTAGTTGAAGTATCCAAATCAAATATGACCAGAATTTTAAAAAGGGTTATAAAAATAATTTTTAGAATTAGACTGGGCTTCCCCAGGTCCGGCACCTCATCCTCATAGGTCAGATTATCCGGACTCTACCTGCAGGCGAGGAAGTGTCTTATAGAAGGAGAGAAGAAATGCATAAATATGTATACGACCACAGATGATTCCGGCAATTTCCTAGGTCGTTAAGTTTCTAAATTGCTTAAACCTTAAAATTTTAAATATTAGTTACGAGTAGAAAAAGTTTTAGTCCTTAGAGAGCCTAACGAAATCCAGGCTAAAACAAAAGCGGCATGCAGATCGCCAATAAACTATGAAAAGCATACAACCTATATGTAATCATCATCCAATCAAACATAATACATAATTAAATAAATCAATTAAATGTCCATAGGCTAACTGCCCTTAATTACAACCCAGGGTCTGCAGAAAATTAAAGTGGCCGGGCACCACTGCCAACAACCCAGATTTCTAATCCTAGAACATATGCAAGTTATTTTGAGTGGGATACTATTGCTCTTCATCTTCTTGATCTCCTCTTTCTTGGACTCCTCGGATCTCAGCTTCGTTGGACTCCTTGGATCTCAGCTTCCTTGGATTCTTCAAGTAGTAGAATGATCCAAATTTGGATTTCCAAATAGAAAAGGACCATCCTCATATTGGGTGTCCTTTCCTCTTTGAAATCAAACCTTTGGATCCTAGTATCCCCACTCAAAATGAACTTTCACAAATCAATACCAATATTACAAATAATTACAATAATGAAAAGCAGTAAATTCAAGACTCTCCTGTAAGGTTAACCTAAAAAAAATCATCCCAAGCAATTTAATATATCACAAGCAATTATATGAAAAATAAAGATACTCAATCACAGCCACACTTGGCCATGCTCTTAATCATTTTTGAGAGCTAAGCGAGCTCTGGAGCACCTGTAGCAATTTATAATGATTTTTAATTAGCCCTCATTTATTTAGGGGGGCTGAGCAATTTCTGAAGCATCTGCATGAAACAACATTAGTATTTAAATCATAAATTTTATCCCCCCTTTTTATTTAGCACTACATGAGCATGGCCACCTGTAGAAGACATCATTAGTATCAACATCGATCCTAACCTATGGGTAGTTTATCGTGCAATCACATCAAATCCCAGAGTGCAGTAAAAGTAAGCAAACACACCAACAGTTCAATCACGACATGCAGTGAAATCCGAAAAAGCTCGGCATACAGCAGAAAAGTAAATACCGGCCTAGCCTAAGTCTAGAAGTGGTGCCCTAGAAAACAATTCTACAGTGTGTGTAGAAGCCTGTGTGGCTGAGGTAGGTCCTAAGCTGGGTAGTTAGTTACAATTGCCTACTGTCCAGGTTTGTTGTAGGTCTGAAGAGGGAGTTTTAATTAAAGTATAAATATTGGTGAATTAGGATCCATTTTAGTTGATTTGATGTGTAGGTCGGCTTTAAATCTTAGGGTGACAATATTTAAAGTTTAAATTGCATTAGTGAGTTTTAGAAGGTTCGAGGTCCACCTATACACTAGGCAAAAGGAGAGTTCAAAATTGACTTTTTGATTAAAGGGGATTTGTGAATAGCTAATATTTTTATAAAATACTAGGCCTTAACCCGATCAGTTAGACAGTTAGCATGCCCAATTTGGATTCTTCTACCCAAAGTTATGAATTTTTGAAGTTTGGGTCTTATTTTGAACTAGATTTGACCGGATTGTTGACTTTTTGATTTAAGTTGATTTCTGGAATCTTAATATTTTTAATAAATACTAGACCCTAATACGAGTTGAATGCGTTTGAGTTTGCTAGATTTAGAGTTTCCTACGTAAAGTTATGAATTTTGAAAGTTTGGGTATTAGGAGTCTTTTAGGTTTGAGTTAGGTCATTTCCAATTTTATAACTCCTTGAATTTAAATTTATTTTAATGATTTTTATTTAGTTAATGTTTAATTAAGGGGTGATAAATAGATTAGTTAGATTTGATTTAAGTTCACGTTCAAATTTTATCTCCTAGTGGTTTCGTATGTTGGTTATGACTTGATTGGGAGTTAAGAGTTTTAATGCATTTGATTCAGATTATTACCTATTTTATTGATTAATTATTAATGAATTAAAGCAAACTATCCTTAGGATGAAGTGTCACTAAGTTTTCTATATTTTTGTCTCTACCCTAAGGGAGCATGCATCCTAAGTCTAAGTTTTCTAAGACTCAGTCCTTAATTTTTGTCTTTAGGTGTCACTAGTATTGTAGGGGATGAAAAGGAGGTTTATCTCTAACCCTTTAAACATTCATATGTGTGCGAATAGGTTTAGGGATCTAAAATAAATAAATAAAAGCAGTCTAATGAAATTAAAGTTGCTACATGGTCCTAAGGTTGAGGAGCGTACAACCATAGGGGCTCCTAAGGGCTTTCTAAGTTTTAAGAAACTCACTACACCGGGGGCTATGACCCGGTGGTATCGCCCGTAGCACACCCACCAGAATGAATGGGGGCGACTGATGCTCGGGTCCGATTGTCCAAGCTCCTTCGTCTAGTGCTCCTAAAAGCTCCTTCTCTTTGCTTTCCCACAAGTACCTCGCAAGAGAACAAAGAAAAGAAAGAAGATTTGGTGAGCGTAGAGGCTATTCAAAAAGAAATGCTAATAAATAAGGATTTAAATAATAAACAATTCAATATTTGCACTTATCTAACACATGCATATCACTATAAAGCATGAAACATTAGAAGAATCTTCTAACATGAAGCATGAAGAGTAACTACACATGAATCATTTGAAAATCTGACAACATTAAACATGGAGAGAGATTACGTTTGAAGCATGTGAGGGTTTACTAGCATAAATAAATACAGCTATATGTATATATGTAACTTTAATTTCTAATCCTATGAAGATACATCTAGATTACATGCTAATCGGAGAGATTTAATGCTAAGGTATAATCTCTACATGAATTACCTTTTAATAAACTGGAGTAGCATGCCAAACAATATCTAACACCAACATAACAAATAATCAATAAAGACATGATTTATCAAACATAAGGCAACCACCGCTTATAGAACATTCATATAAATAAATATATATATATATATATATATATATATATATATATATATATATATATATATATATATATATATATATATATATATTCAATCGATCATGAATAAAATAATTGTGAAACTATATGAATGCTTTCATAAAAAAACTTTAAAGAGGAATTTTCCTGAGTGAGATTTGTCCAAAGAGATCCACTTTTCTATGGAATTTAGAAATCCTTGTCAATCGACATGCAGTAAATTCAATAAATTTTAAATAATAATTAAAAAAACTTAAATATATTACATATCTAATAAACTGTTTAGCAAATATTTTAATATCTACAATGAAAATGAAAGAGAGGAAGAGACATAAATACACACACAACCTCTCCCTTCTAATTATCATTTATTTGAATATAAGAGCATAAAAAAAGCATAGAGATTGTAAATCAAAGGTGAAAGCAATCCATATCATTGGAATTAAGCAAATAAACTTATAGTTAACTATACTAGTTATTTAAAACAACATAGCCTTATTATCAATTTTAATCTTATCAAAATAGTTTACTATTCAAATATATATACGTATATATATAAATAGAGCACTATACAATTTAATTTTTTTTTATTATTAAAATTAAACATATCTGAAATTGTAAATATATCTTTCCTTTTTTTTTAACTTAAATCTCTATTAAAATTGTGAATTCATAACTACAACATTTAAGAAAAGGAAGTGTTGCAAGAAAATGAAATAAATATACACGTAATTATTTATCTTTTAGGAAAATTATGACCTCTTCATTTATTTAAATATTAAATACAAGATTAGAGTTTTTTTTTGGACAACGTCAAATATCTCTTGAAATAGTTATCAATACAAAGATGAATCAAACAGAAAAATGTATGAAATCTGTACAACAGTAAAGAAAACAGCTCATTATGTACATAGAGGAAGACAAGCGGCTTTAACAATTAGATTAAATAAACCTCCACTAAAAAAAAAATTGTGCACAACTAGTTCAAATAATTATTTGACTAGATAAAAAAAAAAAAGACAGCTAAAATAAAAAAGAAAAAAAAACAGGATGATATGCAAATTAAGATTTGGATCCAAGTTTCCAACTCTATACACATATAGGAGACATTGTAGATATTTACATAAATCCACATAGAAACTTTGCACTAAATAATAAGCTAATAAGCAAATGATCTAATAAACTAATATGTAAGAACTCCACCTGGATGAGTCCTCAAGTATGATTTGCATCTCCCATCATCCTTTTTGCTAACGTTGACCCGAAGCGTTTGCTGGAAGATGTTGAAGGCCCATTTAGCTTGAGGAGAAGAGCTCCGCTGAAGCATCTCCTTATGCTGAACGAATCTCATATTCGGTTGGGTATAGATAAGACAAGCATCAAGTGGTCGAGGTGGCCGGATGGCCTTGACGAGGCAGCGGCGGAGAGAGGTCGAAACTAAAGGGAGGGAGAGAAGAATTGGCCGTGGAGTTCAGAGGGAGTAGGAGTTAGGGTCGGCTGCTGTAGGGATGTGGCCGGCTGAAGCAGAATGAATTGGGTCTAGACGTTAATGACTGACGGCAAGCTTGACTAGGTCGTGGGATGAGAGGAAGAGGGCTTGGCAGCATCTGTGGCTTCTGGAGTCAGGGAGAGGAGTTCTGCTCGATTGAGGTCGCACCAATGCCGGAGCGAGAGCCAGGGAAGAACCAAGAGGGCCTCTTTCAATCTAGGCTGGATGTTTGGAGTCAATTCTTGCCGAAAACCAAGAGAGAGAAAATTGCCCCTCCCTCCTCTCACTTTGCTCATTTTGAAATATTTCCATAACGAGCTTGTTAACGACGCAATTTTTGCAGAATCCTGATTGTAACCATAAGTGCAAATCCTGAATTTAGGAAATTAATTAAAATTACTTGGGAAGTTTATTAAACTCCAATTGGAATCAAATTTAAATGCATTGAACAAAATAAATAAATAAATAAATAAATAAATCAAGTTCAAAATCGGGTATAATTCGGATCAATTTGGGTCCGGCCGAACTTGACGGGGCTCAAATAAATTAATTTAGCCCAATAGAAAATAATTATGCCTAATTTGACTCAATTCGAGCTGATGCGAGCTCGAATTGGACTCGAGTTGGTTCAATAAATTTAATCGTATAAAATTAAACCCAATTTGACATCAATCAAAATAAAATCTGATCTGATACGGTTGATATGTGTTGATCGAAGTTGATCGAGTGCAATCGAGTCAAATTCAACTCGATCCGCATTAATTTGAAATCAAATTCTAATTGACATCGATTCGATTTGAATTCAACTCGTCCAAGCACGATTGAGGGAAAAGCGCAAAAACAACAACAACAACAACAAAATGAGGTCAACACCACTCCTTAGAGACTCCTTCTCTAGGTATTGGACTAAACTCAAGTGACTCTCCTTTGCCCCCACAGCAAGGCGGAGAAGCCTTTAAAAACTCTCTTCCACCAACCCGGTGCGGTAGAGAACCGTCGTCCTTTTTCACCCTCCTGGTGAAGGCAGAGAACCAAACGTCCTTTTACACTCTCCAAGTGCGGCAGAGTACCGTCGTCCTTTTTCACCCTCCAAGTGACAACAGAGAACCGAAATCCCCTCGAACAACACTCTTGCAAAAGTCTCCAAGGAACTAGGAAGAAGCTTGAAGAACAAGTAAAAGAAATCCTCACAATTGGATAACCTTGTGAATTCCCTCGCAATTCTCTCTTGAAAGATCTCTCAATACTCACTCCCAAATACTCTGTCAATCACTCTCCTTAGACTTCTCAAAAGAATTTTCGTAGAAGGATCTCTCTAGAAGTCAGTTTAAAAGATCCTTATATACTAAAGGCAAGAAAAATCATCCAAAAACTGAATTTTTCAAGTTTCACACGTCCCGATCGTCCCGTACGATCGATATTCGTACTGTACGAATAGTTCAAATCATTGAACAATTCGTCTCGTACGATTCAATATGAATCTAAATTAGAGTCGTTCGTACCACAAAATCTTCTGTACGAATTATATTTCGCACTATACGAATAGTTCAAAAAAATGAACGATTCATCCCGTACGAACCAATACGAACCCAATTCAGTGCCCTTCGTACAACATAATCTTCTGTACGAATTATATTTCATACTGTACGAATAGTTCAAAAAATGAATGATTCGTCCCGTACGAACCCAATTCAGTGCTCTTCGTACAGCAAAATCTTCTATACGAATAGTATTTCGTACTATACGAATAGTTCAAAAATGAACGATTCGTCCCGTACAAACCAATACGAACCCAATTCAATGCCCTTTGTACAGCAAAATCTTCTGTACGAATAGTATTTCGTACTATACGAATGTAACTTAGAAAGAAATTTCTTGGTATATGGGTTCGATATGGAGGATATATACTACAGATCATCCCGTACGATATGAAATCTTACTGTACGATCAGTTTTAAAAAAATTTCAACTCTCGCATTATGTGTGTGTGTGTGCACAGCTATCCAACTTACAATCACACTCTCTCAAACTCAAGAAAAAATAAAAACACAGACTTCATTTACAGTGAACAAATGAACTTGAAGTCTTCAGCAATCTGGAGTGTGAATTTTCTGAAAAATACTTTAGTACACACAACAAAAACTCAAATATTTATTAGGAGATGAATAAAACAAATAATAAGCTTTTGTAATCATCAAAATATAAACTTGGATTAGAATTCACATGAATAAACAGATTTACCCAAATATAACAAGTGCCCCCATTTATTATAACCTAAAATTACATAAATTAAAAGTGGTCGGGTACTACTAACCACAACCCGAATTTTAATCCTAAGACAGACGCAAGTAGACTTTGAGTGTGATACTCTTCTATCTTCCGCTCCTTGGTCTCCTCCTCCTCGGGCTCCTTGGATTTTTCATACCTGGATACCCAAATGGGAAAGAAAACTCTATCCCCGAAGGGGAGGTTATTCTTCCCACTTTGGGTAGTGGAGTAATCCAAAATTGAGTTTCCAAATGGAAAAGGACTACCCCCCTGAGGGGTATCCTTTTCTCTTTGGAATTTAATTTTGGATTTAAGTATCCCAAACTCAAAAACTCTTTCACAACTCAATACTTTGAATGAATTATATTAATATAAAATAAAAAAATTCTAGACTCTCCTGCAGGGTTATCCTAAGCATTTAGATATAAAATAATCCCAAGAAGTTATATAAGAAAATTAAAGTACTCAATCCAGCCACGCTTGACTGTGCTCTTATTTATTTAGGGGCTAAGCAGCTGAAGCACCTGTAGCATTTATAATAACAATTATTTTCTTAGTCCCCTTTTTACTTCCCTATACGGGTACGGCCACTTGCAGAAAACTTAGTAAGCAACCAGAATGATTCTAACATAAGGATAAACTATTGCCCATCACATCAATCCATAGAATATAGTAAAAGTAAATAAACACTCATATCAAATATTTTAATCACAACATATAATAAAATCTCAAAAAACTCGGCACATAATGGTAAAGTAAACACTGGCCTAACCTAGGCTAGAGTTGATTATCCTAATAAAACCATCTAAAGTATGTGTAAAAGGTTGTGTGGCTGAGGTAGATCCTAAGCTGGGTAGTTTGTTAAAGTTATCTAATGTTCAAGTTTGTTAAAGGTTGAAGGGATGATTCATGTTCGAAGCTAAATATTAATGTATTAAGGTTTAATTTTGGATAGGTTTTAATGATTAAATGATTGAGTGGGTTTAATTAGTTAGGGATTAAAGGGTTAATAAATTTTAATAAAATTGAATAGTGGCTGATTTTAAAGGTTAAATTAATTTATGTTTTCCATCAACTAAGTCGTGGCATTGTGCCATTAGGCTCGAGGAATCAGGCCTCCTTAGGACACGTAGCCTCGCAGCCCGGAGTAGTCCATCCTAAAAATCTTATTGATGTAATTGAATTAAGGATTTTAGTTTGGTTAAATAATTAAGAATAATTGATTTAAAGTTTTACACTCCATTGAATTCTTTCGTGACGTTGTGCCACCAGGCTCGAGGAACCATGCCTCCTTAGGATGCGTAGCTACGCAGACTAGAGTAGTCCATCTTAAGAACTTCATCTCTTAAGTGGTTATTATATATTAGAATGTTTGTTAAGTAATTTCATTAATCTAATTAGAGTTTTTTGGGATTTCAAATGAATTACTGAATTTCTTGGATTTATGAAATTATTTGATCACATTAATTAAGGGTCTAAAAATTGACTTTTTTAATTAAAGTTAATCTTGAAGACTTTAAATTTTTAACAAATACTAGACCTTATAGTGAGTGATTAGACTACTAGTTTGCTTGATTTGGAGTTTTTTTTATAAAAATTTATAATTTTCTAAAGTTTGGACTTAGATTTGAACTATAATTGATCGAAACGTTGACCTTTCGACTTTGACTTGATTTTAGAAGTTTGACATTTTTAGAAAATATTAGATTTTAAATAAAGTTGAATGGCTGACTAAATTAGATTTTTTAGAATTAATTATGATTTTCTAAAGTTGGCTTAATTAATGAATTATTAAAATTTATTAATTAGACAGGATTTTTTAGATTTTAATCCAAATCAATCCAAACTCCTTGAAATTACCCCCAAAGGTCAAAAATGACCTAAGGGGATAATCCCAAGTGTTTAGAGAATTTTTTGGAATTTTTAATATTTTTTAATTAATTAATTGAATTAATTGTTCATTAATCTTAAAAATATGGATTAGTATTAAATTAAGGGTCAACTGATAGAGATTTTATTTTTCATCAGTTGAGGGTTGAATTATGGTCGATTAGAGTCTTTATATGAATTTTTAGAAAGTAATGTGAATTAATTATGATTTAATGAAGGTTTTAGGCCAAATCTAAAAAGAGATTTTGGGGTTCCTATTTAGTGGACCAAATGGATCCCAAATCGTGTGAATTTTGGACCATGAGATCACCTGATCTCAAGGTCCAAACCCTCTAAATTTGGGGTCAAGTTGACCTATCTAAGGTGGCTAACCAAGCCACCCAATGTAACCTCTAAGTCACCTTAGAAAATTCCTTGGGCACTAGCCTAAGCTTGGATTGGGGTACAATCAGTGGCCTTAAACTCCTTAAACTAAGTATAATCAACATACCAATAATCAATCCCTAATTCTCATTGGAAAGATTATGGCCCCAATTTGAATTTAAGGTCAAACCATGACCCTTAAACCCAAATTGACATGAACATGCCCTTAAATATCTCAAACAGAAGGGGGAAAATTTAGACATGTCAGAGACATGACCTAAATTCATTCCCCCACAATCCCAAGCCATGGAGATTTAAATCAAGTACATAAATGCAACAATACTTAAAACATTCAAATAGAAATTGACATTTACACAAAACTGATAAAGGCTTGGGACCATAGGGCTTTTGAAGATCTCTCTGAGATCTTTCCAATGAGCCTAAGAACACCTAATTTGACCAAGTGGATTAAGAGATCTAATTTTTGAAGTTTCCTTGAATTTCCTTGAAATTAAATCCCTAATTACCCAGTCAGCGTGTGCTTTCCATGCGGTGCCTTCTGATTGGTGGGGCAATGATTTGGGGTTGACTGGATAATGTAGATTAAACCTTGACCATCAGATGGAGGATCAGACGGTTAGGATTTAAAGTGGCTCGAGATCGCGATATTATATCGGAGCTATTGATTAAAATCAATGGCCCTGATTGCGTCTTAAACCTCCCATACGAACCTGAAGTCGTAAACATTCTTCGGCATGATCCGAGTAATCCCACAGATGAACCCTTACAAAATTTCACAGGAAGGATGATGATAGTAAGGACTTTTAATCCAACAGTGGGATTGCGTTGGAATGAAAATTCCTTTCACACTTGACCACCCCTATCTAGCTAGGAGCTCGGAAAAGGATTCTTACTGTAGAGAAGGCCTCAATGAATGAGCTTCTCTATCAGGAAGCTTTATGAAGAGATGGTGAGTACTTCTCCTTCAGATTCTAGGGCCGAAGAATCATTAGAGGTAGGACTTTGAGTAGAATATGGATGAAATTTGCTGGAACTCGCTTAAATAGTGGTCGGAGAGGCTAGGAAGCTAGGGAATGAGAGAGGAATACTTAGAGAGTTTTGGGGAAGGTTTTGGAATGCTTGGATGCGAATGAGGAGGTCTAGGTGAAGGTACCCTATTCGAATGCCCCCTATTAGCTTAGACGGTTGGGATAAGATATGTGGATGGCTGGATGGCACCCAAGTAGCAGGGGACATCATTTCAGAGGCCCGTGAGCTTGAAGCTGGTGAGCCCAGGCTCTAGAAGCATTTGGGTGGAGCTCGAGGCAGAGGGACCACCGAGGCTCGCTCTCCATTCGCTCTGGCCACCGCCGGACAGAGGTCAAGTCAGTATGAGTTGGCAAGTTTGCTGGAGGTCTAGTGAGTCGATCCATGGGGTCAATTGGGCATGGTGAGGTCCAATTCATGGAAATGGCTCAGGTTGACCCAAACTTGGATGGTTTGGGTCAGATTGGGTGTAACCCAAGCAGGCCAGACCCTAGGCTTGAGGTGGGAGGTGTATTAGATCATGGTGAACCTAAGGTAAGTGTCAATTTGATTCCATTGGGTCTGAGGTGAGATATGGCTCTGGTCAATATGATTTTGACCACTTTGGGCTTGTCTAGAGGTTGACCCAAGTCAACCTAAGGGATGGGCTAACTAAGGTATATGCCTTGGACCTAGGGCAACTTAGTGGAGGTCTTGGTTAGGCTTGATTGAACTTGGGTTGAGAAATGGCTCAACCCAAGGTGGTTTTGGCCACTTTGGGTTAGCCCAATTCCTAGCCCAAGTTGTCCCAAGGGTTGGGTTAACTAGGGAAGGTGTATTGGGTCAAGGGGAACCCAATAACACCTTTGGTTTGATCTAATTGGGCTGGGATTGGAATTTGGCTCAAGGGAGACCCTTCCTTGGACACTTGGGTCAAGCCAAGTGGCCAACCCAAGTGGGCCCAAAGCTTGGGTCTTCAAGAGGGGTCCCTTGAGGACCCAATGGGTCACACCATGGGCTTGAATGGGTTTGGAGAGGCCTTGGTCAAAGAGTTTGAAAGGGTAGGAGGTGTATGGGAGTTTTGGTCAAGCTTGGTTGACTTGGTCAACCAAGTTGACCTAGGGTCAATGGTCAAGTCCATTGAGTTCAAGTGGACCATATGAACTCAATGAAAGAGGTTTCATCTCAAGGGGAGGTCATTTGGTTTGAAATGGATATTTAAACTCTTAAGGGTCACTTTGGTCAAGCATGGTTAATTTAGTCAACTAGGTCAAACGACGATATGGGTTTGTGTCCAATGTATTCATAAGGCATTTAGGATCCATTGGGGTAGGTTTTGAGGATTGATATGGAAAGGTGATGTTGAACCTAGGGGAAAAGACCAAAAACCCCTTAAAAGGGTATTCTGGTCATTTTGACCCATAGTCAGCCCTGGGTCAAACATGGTCCAAAAAAGTCTAAGTTATTGGTCAGCAAGCCATGACAAAGGTCATGAGTGTGGTTGGAGGATTTGGAAAGAGTCCCAGGGTCAAATTTCACTGAATAGAAAATCTAGTGGCACAGGCTATAAATAACTAAAAGTTTTATAGCCTTTAGAAATTAATCTGGTTTCTGGGGTTAGAGACCTCTAAATGAACTCAAATTTAGTGGGTTAGCACTAAAGATATTTTAGATAAACATGCATTTGATAGACCCTAAATTAGATGCACATTGACTGGGTTTCAAGGTGACAGAAAAAAAATCACCCAGAAAGGGTTTCAGGACCTGGGTCCTCAACTCTGAGGTTTGATTTGGAATGCTGGATTTGGATTGAATTTAGGAGTTGAATGGTTGAACTTGAATTATCCACATTAATGATAATCAAATAATGATTGAAATTTATTGGATGTGATTTGAAAGTTGATTGAATATTGGTTGGAAGCTAGGCTAGGTATTGAACAGGAGGGTATGGTTGAGTTTGATTAAGGTTGAGTTGGATCTTACCTAGGACCTATATGATTAAGAAGTATACACTTCCCAATCATTGGGTCATCAGAAAGAATTCCAAGTGGGTCTTAGTGACCTCATACATAAATGAGGCCAACAGGTGCTAGAAAGTGAGAAAATTAGAAGTATAGTTTTTCCTGAACTAATCATACTATATGATCCATATTGTACTGTACGATCAGTTATTCAAAAAATATTGCAATATATAATTAGCATAATTAAAGTTATATTTGCTCATTGTATTGTAAGATCAATATTATACAAGATGATCAGAAGAAATAAAAATCTTAGTCGTCAATCATATTTTAGGCAATATTTTAAATTTCAAAATTTGTACTAATTATACCGTATGATAAGAATCTAATCTTATAATTAATGGAGCGAATTTGGATTAATTATTCCAGTTAGATCGTACTGAATGATTAGACCAATCGTAGTGTACTACCCGATCTCTATATAGGATGATAATTATTCATGATTGATCGTACAGGATGATAATCCAATTCGATTAAACTAAGCATACTAAAATGATTCCTTATATTGTACTGAACACTCAGCTCAAATACTTGAATTGATCGTACAACATCTTATTCTTCGTACAGTACTAATAGGGCTATTTGAAATAATTGTATTGTACGATCTTCTATTATATTATATAATCAATGTCGATAGAATTGAATTATTAGGGTTTTTTTATGAAGCCTTGTATTTAAGCTCTTTTAATTGACTTATTTCATGTCTTTAGCTGCTGGGTTTTCTGGAGAGAGAGCTTTGAGAAGAGATCTTGGAGAGCTTTGGGAAGGAGAATGGAGAGTTTGTGCTTGAGGGAGAAGGAGTGTGAGGGGTTTTCACACGGTTGCTCCGAGCAAGCTTCTTTCTTGTTTTCTCCAAGTTTCTTGCTTGGTTTCTTGGGTAGCTCTGGGAAGAAAAACGCCAGCTTGAAGATCGTCGTGGTTCTCTGCCTTCACCAGGAGGGTAAAAAAAGATTGCTAGGTTCTCTGCTTTCACTAAGAGGGTGAAAAGGAGGTTAATGTTCTCTGACGCACCAGGTTGGTGAAAAGATTATAAGGGCTTCTCCGCCTAGCTGTGGGGACTAAAGGAGAAACACTAAAGTTTTAGTGTAATATTCAGAGAGGAGGACTCCGAGGAGTGGATGCATGTCATTATTTGACCGAATCACTATAAAATTCTAATGTGTTCATTTTGAGTTTTACTTTCTGCAATTTAGGTTTCAACACTTTATTTTTTTTAAAATTGCATGTTAGAAAATTTTATATTTGAGTAACTCATCATCACCATACTTATAAGTTTGTTTCATTAATGCTTCCACTTTGAGTGATAACATTATTTGTGTTAAGTTATTAAAAAAATCTCAAAAATTGTTTTGTGTTATAATTTTTTTTAAAACAACCAATTCACCCCCATCTTGATGTGCCTTGGGATAGTTCAACGAGGCTTAACATCCTACATCAAACTTTCACTATTAAATTTGTAATTCTTATCTCTGAATTCTACTTTACATATGATATCATCAACGTACATTATTTTTGTTGTACACAATTGCGCCTAGTATAAATTGTTTGGACTGATTAAGGCATGGAACTCTAAATCTAACTTTTCTTTGTGCTCAATTTTCTTAGATTCTTTTTCAGTTTAAAATTTGTTAGATTTGCTTCAGTAAGTGCATTTTTTGTAGCATCATGTCATGAATGCATCCATTGAGAAGATCATAACACCAATGCAAGCTTGATATCGCATAGTTTTGTCTTACATTATAGTAGTAAAGATTGAGAAACTTAAATTCTCCTGGTAGAAGTTCACATGCATTTCTACTTCAAAACTAATCTGAGACTGAATACATTTCTAAGTCTCTAACTATCATCTAATATAAGCTGGTAAATGATTTCCTTTTCTTTCTTCTAAATCCAATTGATTTAGCCAACCTATGCAAGCAGGTTCATATATGCAATATGATTGTTTAACATCGATTATAATAATAGAATTTTTGTAAATGGTTATGGTAAATCAAAATTCTATCTCATAATTTTGATTTTTTATAAGAACAAATTGGTAACTCTCCCATATACAAAATAGAAAGGAAGCTGAGCAAAGGTGGAATTGACCCGATTTATGTTGGTAGAAGAGTATTCAGTGTACAAAAAATAGGATCAGATGCCTTCAAGGTAAATTATTGAACTTTAAGATTATTAGTAAATCAAGGTTTGTAAATTGTTGTTTTAATTTTTTTTATAACTTTTATAGGTAGCCTTGAAGTTTGAGCATCGTAATAGTAAAGGCTGCAGTTTTGGCCCTCCATATGACTGACAAGTGTCTAGGTAAGCATTGATTTGTAAGTCCAACATGAATTTTAACTTTATAGTTTATGATTTGTTCCTTATTTGTTGTTCTGCTATTTCAAGTAATCTCAATGGATGTTATGGTATGCCATGGGTTCATCAAAGGGCCGTCAAGGAGATTACTATATTTTGGTAAGTGCTTGAACTATTGTATTAAAAGTAATGACTTAATGTGATTATGGTTTTTAATGAGTGAAAATATTCAATTTTCTTCGAATTATGGATATTCATGAGAGATTCACAATAGGAATTTGGTTATAAAGGTTAACAAAGGTTGGTTGTTCTATAATTTGTGACTTGATTCTTTCACTATTAGTTATTTGATCCAAATTTAATTCATGTCATTTTGTAGTGGAAATAGTGTGGTTAAAATCATTCGAACCTTTTGGCACTAGATTTTTACATCCTTCTCTTTTCATTGGATTTATAAATTCATATTTTTCATTTGTACACCTGTTGAATACTATATGAGATATTATTTTTATCTTCCAAAGATTATTTTTATCTCACAAATTTTAACAAATTTTTGTTTTGTTGCTAATTATAGTTTGGATTCCATTCTTTCCATATTACATATATTATAAATATAATTATATTATATTAGTTATTAATTTTGAATTCTTACAAAATTTGATTATATTGTAAAATCCTAAAAAGGTGGGCTTAGTGATCGTGCATTTTATTATTTTCTTGCTAACTTTAAAAATTATTGTAATGTGCACTTAGTGCACGTATAATTTTAAGATAAAATTTCTCCCCCTTTTATCATTTTAATTTAATATATGAATATAATGCTATAATATCATATTTATAACAAAAAATTGAGCTTTTTATCTAAATATTAAATGATTGATTTTATTGTATTATTAGTTCTATAGAGAAAAATTATGTATTTTTTAAAATTGAATTGTAAAATTATATTAATATATTTTCTCTACTATGATTTTAACAAAAACATCTAAATCTTAATTAAAATAATTAATAATTATAATTATTTATAGTGATAAATTTAATATATTTTTTAAAAATAATAATTTTATTAAAATATTCATAATATAAAATTTTATTTTAAAATTTTTGTTCATATGTATTTAATGTCCAAAAAATAATACTAGTACATGTAAGGATATGCATTCTAAACTCTAAAATAATAATTTCTCTTTCAAGAAGCCGGCGTCGCTTAAAGGGATCGAATGATCGATGATCTATTTGTGTCGTCCCTTGCTATTCCGTCTGCTCAGCTAGCCGACTCTGAGTAAATACGTGCTACCCTGCCCGGTCAATCCTCCTCCGTTTGCCAACTCCACAGAAGCAATTTCATCTTCTCTTCCACTCTTCCATGGAAGCACCTCCCGCGGGCTACCGAAAGAACGTTGGCATATGTCTCATAAATTCGTCTAAGAAGGTCTGATGAGTGTCGCTAAGTTTTCCTCCACTTCAATAACTCATCTTTCTGTTTCTATCTAATTTCGGCAAATGTTTTTGTGCAGATCTTTTCAGCTTCACGGCTTGATATCCCTGATTCTTGGCAAATGCCTCAGGTTTTGATTATTTCCTCCTGGTCTAAGTCTTTAACACTACCCTATTTATGTTTTTTATGCGATTTTTCCAGCTGTTATCTGTCCTTATCTTAGTTCTTGATATATCACCAAAAAATTATCTTGATCGGGCACGAATCTCGAGGAAAACACACAAGTTGGAAACTTCAAAAATTAATTCAGAGACCATCTAAACTCCGATTTCAGCAAACTTATAGTCGAACTGAGCGTCTCGGAAATACGAACCCAACGACACCAAATTCGACTCAATCTGAGCCCAAATGAGTCCAAATCAAGTACCAGAAGCGCTGTTGGAAATCTCAAACAGCAATTTGAGTTACCAAACGGTCTCCGATTTTGACGAGCTTATAGTCTAATCGAGCGGCTCGACGAGACAAATCCAACGAGCCCAAGATCATAGAATTCTGATACCATTAAGACCTTAAAATGCTCAATAAACGGTTCACGATCAAGGGATTTAATATCAGCCGTTCATCCGGACCACTCCTTATTTGCCCCTGATCCCTCATCTATTTACGGGCTATGCCACTCCAGAAAAACTATAAATAGCCCCTCATTTCTCTTAAGAAGGAACCTAAGCAAGAAGAGAAGAAGAAGAGAAGAGAAGTCTAGGAGGGAATAGCTCCTCCTCGACCACCGCCGGAACTCCGTCGGAACACCACCGGAGCATCGCTGGAGCACCACCGGGAGCCCGTGGGACGCCGGAGCTTTGCCCGACACCCGAGCAACACCGAAATTCTGCCCGACGTCGGAATTCTACCCGACGCCCGAGTGACGCCGGAATTCTTTCCAAGTGACGCCGGAATCTTGCCGGACACCCGAGTGACGTCGGAACTCTGCTTGGCCTTGTAACTGATACTCATTGTAATCTGATAGTCCTGAATTTAAAGGACGAATCAGCCTCGTGTATTTCAAACAACACTAGTGGAACTCTTTCAACTGGGCATGACCTCGTGGTTTTTCCTTTTTTCAGGGCTTTCCACGTAAAAATCCTGGTGTTCTTTCATTCTTCTGTTTGTGTGCTGGATATACGTACAACGCTGAGACGGAAATTTTTAACTCTATCGCCGCGTATATTCTAGTCTGCAACAGTTCTAATATTATCTTTTCTTTGAAATGGAGTGGGCTATTTGGCATTTTCATTATGGTGGCAGGGTAATTGTATATTACTGAAATTTAGCTGGGCATCTGTATAAAAGTTGAATGATTTCTCTTTGGGTCCAGGGCAACATGTAAGCTGTAGCCTCCTTTCGAGATGCGTCAATCTCCATCTAAATGTGCCTATTTACTGATCATATAAGCACATCAGTATGAGGAGGAAGTAGGCGGCCTCAGACTGCAAATCGGGTCTAAAGGGGTTAGAGTCCGACACCGTCTGAAAGGGAAAATCTCGAGAGCTCATGGATCTAATAATCAAGGATGTCACGGTAATGGTGTCCAAGAAACCGATACATGAAAGTGAGGATGAATGCCAACAAGAGTCTCTGACTATTCCATGGAGAGTGATATGTGCTGGCTTCTTTTAAATGACTGTGCTGTACAATTTTTTGGCATCCTTTTAGCATTCGGCAACTACTCTGATGCCAACCTATCAGTAGTTATTTCAGATCATGGTACTCTCAATGATTGACACATGGCCATGCCTTGCTAATAGATAAGAAGTACAACAATTACTCTTCTTTTTGCCACTACAACCTTAGCCAATTGACACCCACTTTGCCTTGATAGTCATTCTGCTAGTACTATACAATCACCTCCATTTTGTGCCTTTACATTAAATAATGAGCAGGCACACCTAATCATCTACCAATCTATTATTAGCTGAGAGGTGGAGCAATCAAAGAAGTTTTGGGGAGAAGCGTTCAAAGCCTTCATGATCTAATGACTTCGTTGTGTTATGGAGCACAACTACCTCTATAATCAGGACTTTTTGTAACCTAGGAATCCTAGCCGCCATTAAGAGAGTAATGCTTAGGAGCCAAACATCCAAAGTTAAGAGCTCCCAATATAATTATTTTATTAAGTCAGATATAAGAAGAAATAAAGGTTTCTCAAGTGAGTGTGATGTACTTTTTTTGTCACTTACTCTTATGATCACCATCCTTCTATTAATCTCACAACCAATGTTTAGATAAATTCCTAATTTATTAAACACTGATGTCAAGACTAAGATTCTTGTTGAATATGCAAGTTACATGCCCTTTGATAATGATCTTTTTTGATAGTGTGATGAGCTTTCTGATTGTCAGAGCATGTCCTCTATCTGCCATTTGACCTTAAATTTGTTAATATAAACTATGCTTGGTTGGGCTTATTTGGGGAGCTATGGTGGTGAATTGGGGGTGTCTCTATAAGTGATGGAGGTAAATGGAGTTGAGCTCATGGATGTGAACCTCCTAATTGCAATAGTTAATGCATAGGCCAAGGAGGACCATGATTGTCATGCTCCAACAATCAAAGAGCTCATCAAATTATTGAAGATGGCTTCCAAAAGAATATATTATAATTCCCCCTGCTTTTATAATTGAAAATTTCTCTCAATGATCATATATGGATGGTGCTAATAGTGGAAACTTGCTTTCTCGAGAGAATCAAAACAAGACAAGAAGTTAGGAGGTTCATTTGAGATAAGGAGAAAAATATTACATTGTTGCTATTCTACTAGGAGACTTAGAAAGAAAACAAAATGTGAAGATAAGGCAATGATTTATTGTGATTCAATTTGTAGACCTATGTCCATGTTCAAGGCAACAGAGTGGCAATATGCGCTAGATTGTTGTTTGAGTACAATGGACGTATCATAAAGTCTTCATGGAGCATTCTTGAGAGTGTTGAGTAGAAAGGAAATAAAGAGGGGTCAAATACAATCAGATGTTACATCCAAGATGAAAATTTAGAGTTAATTAATTACATAAGGTGGGATGAAGAGAAGAAGAGAAAATAACGGTGAGACTTAAAGCCTCCAATTATAAAGTCTTGCCAATTTCCTATATGAGAATTTATCTTGTAACCCTATATTGAGAGAAAACATTATTAAGGGTGTGCTCCACATTCAACTTATTCAACTAAGCAACCCATTTTGAATGTTAGCCTATGCATAAAAGCCTATTTTATATTATTTTGGATTAATTTGTGATTTATTGTAGGAGGCTTACATTGCAAGAATTTTATGCTAAATTGCTTGCCAAAAATTAGTGCAAACGAAACATTATGTTGACATTTATGTCATACGCCTTTGCATAAACTAAGCTTGGCATGCATTCAAAATGTCTTTTGGTTTAATCTTTGAAAAAAAGATAAATTTTTTAGCATCTTGTGAGCATGTTTCTTTAATTCATGCTACCCAAGTTAATCTCAATGGATTAAGTTGAAGGCATAACTATGATGGTAGATGTTATGAATATTTTGTTCTATGAAAGTGATTTGAGATACAAAGAATTTGTGGAGTAGGTTCGAGACCAATTATATGATATTAAAGACATAATACAGGAATTGAGAACTCATGTGAATGTTTTGGCGGTGCAACCAACATAGATCCTGCCCCACCTCTTGCACTTGCATAATCTATTCACCCTTATTCAAAGTATGATGATTCTTACCCAAATCTTAAGAAATATTAGCCCCTTGGAAGGCTATCTTTTCAAATGAATGATGGTAGAGGAGAACACCATAATAAGTATGCTGAAAATTTACTAATCCTGCAAGGAGGATTAAAGTTGAAGCACCTTCTTGTGATGGTGTGTATGATCCTAATAAATTTTTGGATTGGGTAGTGCAATTGGTTGAGTTATTTAGTTGATATAGGCTGGGTGACTATCAAAGGTTTCATCTTTGCTAAGAGGAAATTAGTTGGTCATGCAATGATTTGGATTAATATTTTGGCAAAGTTGCAACGACTAAGAGCCAATCTCACTTGAGTAGATAGAGGAGATGCTAAGGGTTAAGTATTATCTTTTTGACGTCATGATATGAAATTACACAAGCAATCACTAACCTAAAGGCAAGGAGCTATTTAGGTCACTAGTACCTTAGCACTTTTGGGGACCTAATATCCGTGATAATATGTACTGACAATAATAGGTAACTAGCCAAAAAAATAGTATTTGGTTGTATAGTTGATAGAGGGAATGAGTTTATTGGGAATTTTAGTACTATTGTTAGTCCTGTTCTAGACGTCTTGAAGTAGGAAAAGTATTTTTTGGATTCCTAGTACATAAAATGCATTAGGATAGGTTAAGGTCCTTATGACATCTGTACTAGTGCTTAAGGTTCTTGATTTTACAAACGAAAAGTCCCTTGTGATGCATCAGGGGCTGTATAGATGGTATCCTAAGCCAAGAAAATCATCCTATCGCCTTGTTTAGTGAGAAATTGAATGATGCAAAATAAAAGTATTCTACTTATGACAAATAATTCTATGCCCTTAATCATTAAAGCATTGAGGTGTTATCTATTACATAAGGTGTTTGTCTTAACTTAGAGAATGGTGCCTTAAGGTTTATAAACACCTAAAGGACGCTTAATCACGTCCATGCCAAGCAGATGGAATTCTTCCAAGGTTATTCATATGTCCTAAAACATAAGCCTAGAAAAGAGAATGAACCTGCTGCTGCTTTTTCTAGTATGACATTAGTATTGTCTTCTTTAGAGTGTTAGATACAGGGTTTCGATATAACTAATGAAGATTACTCTATATGCCCTGATTTCATGCCATCTATCTTTAGCATAGTGACAAATCGTCAAACCTCTAGCATTAGGAAATCAACTATGCATCTTTAGATCATTCCTTGGAGAATTTTGTCATCTCTGAGCTACATTCTGACGGCATAGCATGCCACTTTAGTAAAGACACGACCATATGATGGATCAAGACTAGATTTTATCGGCTCTCATTGAAGAGGGATTTCTCAAAGCTAATTGCCAATCATTACACTTACAAACAAGCTAAAACCGCTAAACAAGGGTCTGAGAGATACATTGCATTGGTCATTTCTTATAGATCTTGGGAGGATTATCAATGGATTTTATACTAGAATTACCAAGGATACAAGAGGGCATGATAGGATATTTGTGGTGGTAGGTTGATTGTCAAAGATGTCCCATTTCTTGTCTTGCTCAGGGACAAATAATACATCACATGTGACAAGGTTGTTTCTCTAGGGAGGTAGTGAAATTGTGTGGCCTATCATCTGCAATTGTCTCAAATAGGGATGTGAGATTGTCTTTTATTTTTGGAAGATATTATGGAAGTTGCTTGACACTAAATTAATTTTTTTTTTTGCCTGATTGAACTTGTTAGCTTTAGCTTATGCACCTAAGTTTTGCTAAGTCAAGAGGAAGCTTGGGAATTAAAATTGCTGAACATTCCCTGCTAATAATCTCAAAAAAATCCCAAGGATATTATTGACTTGCCAAAACTTACACCAAGACTTGCTAAAGATTACTTAGATTTCAATTTTTGAAGGCAGAGTTCAAATGGGTAACACTTCCATTGTCAGGTCCTAAGTCTTGGATGAGAAGTGGAGGATTGCATTAGGTAGTTGACAGTCAGCGTAAAACTTGTCGAATAATCATGACATAAATCCTTTAATACATTGTGTTAATGATATGACGTTCTCTGGAAGCTATGCTCTATATGGCCTGAATACAGTGAGAAGTGTGTAAGGGCTGCTGCATCGGCGCCCGGATGCAGTGTTAAATAGACAAGGGTTTCCACATCATGGACGGATGTGGGCAAAGAAACTAGTCTATAAAACTAAAATTAGGTTAGGATCGTAGAATGTAGGTTCCCTTACAGGCAAAGTAATGGAATTAATTAATATTATGATTCATAGGAAGATAAATATTCTATGCATTCAGGAAACTAAATGGGTGGAAGAAAAGGCTAAGGAGATTGATAGTTTAGGGTTTAAGCTTTGGTATTCTGGTAGAATTCGTATTAGAAATGGTGTATGTGTGATTATAGATAAGAGTTTGAAAGATAATGTTATAAAATTTGATAGAATTGGAGACATAATTATTGCTTTGAAGATTATTGTTGATGCTAAGATTATTAATATTATAAGTGTTTATGCTCCTCAAGTAGGTTTGGATATGTGTTTAAAATTAAAATTTTGGAATGCCTTAGAAGAATTAATTCAAAAGATTCCTCTTGAAGAAAGCTTTTTTATTGGAGGAGATTTAAATGGACATGTTGGTAGAGAGGTAGAGGATTTTAAAAGTATTCATGATGGCTATGGGTTTGGAGTGACTAATGAAGTTAGTAAGACTATATTAGATTTTGCTCTAGCTTATGATTTTGTAATTGCTAATACCTTATTTAAGAAAAGAGATGAGCATCTCATCACTTATAAGAATGAATATAGTAAAACTCAGATTGATTATTTTCTTATAAGAAAAATATATCGTTTAAATTGCAAAGATTGTAAAGTTATTCTGAGTGAAAGTTTATATACCAAATATCGCTTATTAGTTTTAGATTTTAAGATGAAGGGGCATAATATGAAAAATTTAGTAAAACATTATTCTAAGATTAGATGGAGGCTTTTAAAAAACACTAACAAAAATATTTTTGAGAGTAAGATTCAAGATCTTAAGATTTTTTTCTGTGCGTGAGGAAGCGAATGTTATGTGGGATAAAGTTGATAGTAATATTAAGAATGTTGCAAAGGATGTGTTTGGAGTTTTGAAAGGAAAAACTCCTAGAAAAAAATAGTTGGTGGTGGAATCAACATGTGCAAGAAAAGATCAAAAATAAGAAGCTTTGTTATAATAATTGGTTTAGATGTAAAACTTTGAAAATTGGGAAAGATATAAAGAGGCTCGTAAGGTGTCTAGGAAAGGAATCTGCGATGCAAAGATTTTAGTTTTTCATGATTTATATAATAGAATAGATTTTAAAGAGGGGGAAAGATATATACATAAGTTAACTAAACAAGAGATAGGAGTAGTAAGGATTTAGTTCAAGTGAAGTGCATTAAGGATGAAGATCAAAAAATGCTTTTTTTAGAAGAGGATATTCAACAAAGGTGGATGAGATATTTTGCTAAGCTTTTCAATGAAGATTATGAGAATACGATTGACTTTAGCGACCTAAGCACTCTAAATAAAAATAGAGGTTTTTATTTTTATCGGCGTATTAGTAAAATCGAAGTTAGATAGGCTTTAAAGAAAATGAAGTGTGGAAAAACTAGTGGACCTAATGATATTCCAATAGAGTAAACTTTTTAATATTTTTTTGAAGACAAAATATGCTAGATGAGTGGAGAATGAGTGTGCTGATTCCTATTTTTAAGAATAAAGGTGATGAACAAGGTTGTGCGAATTATAGAGGAATTAAGATGATGTGTCATACTTTGAAACTTTGGGAGAGAGTTATGGAGTATAGGTTATGATGTGATACTAATGTTTCTCAAAATAAATTTGGATTCATGTCGGGTAGGTCTTATGGAAGCTATTCATTTATTGAGAGGGTTTATGGAGAAGTTTAGAGAGACTAAGGAGGATCTACATATGATATCTATTGATTTACAGGAAGCATATGATAAAGTTCCAAGAGAAGTGTTATGGAGAGTTCTAGAAAAGAAAGGGGTTAATAATGCTTATATTCAAGTCATTAGGGATATGTATGCAGGAGCTGTTACTTGTGTTCAAACACAATGTGGTTTGACCAAGTATTTTCCTATTTCAGTTGGATTACATCAAGGATTAGCCTTAAGCCCTTATTATTTTGCTTTAGTCATGGATGTTCTCACTAGACATTTGCAAGAGTATGTACCTTGGTGTATGTTTTTGCTGATGATATTCTTCTTGTTTATAAGACTAGAGAGGAAGTTGAAGGTAAACTCGAATTATGGAGGTCAGCTTTAGAGTCTACAGGTTTTCGTTTGAGTAGATCTAAAGCCGAGTACATGGAGTGTAATTTTAGTTGTAATAGATCTAGTGGGGGTTTGTGACTTTGAGCGATCAAGTCATTAATAAGTGTACTCGTTTTAGATATCTTGGGTCTATTGTTCAGAGTGATGGTGAAATAGATGAGGATATTATTAGTAGAATTCAAGTTGGATGGTTGAAGTGGAGAAATGCTTCGGGTTTGTTGTGTGATAGAAAGGTACCACTTAATCTTAAGGGAAAATTTTATAAGATGGTGGTGAGACCTGCAATACTTTATGGCACAAAATGTTGGCCATTAAATGAGAAGCATAATATTAAGTGTTGCTGGGATGAGGATGCTCAGGTGGATGAGTGGACTTACTCTTAAAGACATGATATGAAACGAGCATATCCGGGAAAAGGTTGGAGTAGTTCCAATGGTAGATAAGATTAGAGAGAGTGGCCTTAGATGGTTTGGTCATGTAAAACGTCGGCCTTCCGATGACCTTGTTAGGAGAGTATATGTATTAGATTTAGCCTATGTTAAGAAAGGTAGAGGTAGACCTAAAAAGACTTGGTTAGACAATATTAGAAATGACCTTTCTTTATTAGATTTTAATGATAATTTGACTCTTAACAGGATACAATGGAGAAAAAGGATTTATGTAGCCAACCGCACGTAGTGGGATAAAGACTTGATGTTGTTATTGTTGTTGTTGTTTGTAGAGTTCAAATGGGTCAAGAAGAGTTGATGTAGAATGTTGTTGTTGTTGTTGTTGTTTGTAGAGTTCAAATTGGTCAAGAAGAGTTGATGTAGAATATCATGTTAATTATGAAGGTCCCATTATAAGATCAAAATCAAAGGTTAAACTCGTCAAGAGATTAACGGCGAGGAGATCATCACCGAACAAATAATCATAAGCTCCCTGAAGGACTTTGTTATGAAAATCGATGAAAATTGTATTTTATGTTAAATCTTGAATTTCAAAATTTTAGTCTAAAGTTTTAAAATTTTAAACTTTAATTTATATGAAATGATTTAGATTTATTTTTCTTTTATTTTAATGTGTAAGGCTTATTAGGAAACTAGCATGGTGGCCAAGACATATGGGGATATTCAATTTCAAGTTTCCTTAAAGTGAGGATTAGTTTAGATTTCCTTTCCTCATTATTGTGTTTACTCCGATTTCATTCCCTTTTTTAAAGAAAATTTTAAATTTAGGACTGATTTGCTCCCTAAGTATTTGTTGGAATGAATGCAATTTAACTTTGTTTGATTAAGGGAAGAAAATCAAATAATTTATTCTTATGGGGAGGGAGCTTGGTGGTAGCCCTCTTGGTTCTTGGTGGAAGAATTAGTTATCCCTCTTTGTTTGTTGATCTACATTACCACCTCTTCTACATTTTCATTTTCATCATCTCCTACATCCCTAACACCCTCCAAGACAAACCCTAGTCCCCATAACCTTTACCCACAAACCCCTCTTTAATCACTCTTGACCAAATTAGATTCTAGAAGTCCTAGTTTGATCCCTTTCTATCTTCAAGCCTCCAAACCTTATAGAACCTCACTATCTACTCATAACTAATTTCCATGCATCTACCTAACCTTCTAAAGCCTTTACATCACTTAAATCCACCCATAATCCTAAACCATAATTTTTAAACCTAAAACTAGGTGCGCTCTTGATTTGGGCCTCAACTAAGGGTTGTTCGTCCTCTTCACCACTCAAACACCTCCTATTCTCCACTATCTACACCTCAAGGGTTCTCACCACATTGGAGATATCCTACCACAACAATCTAGAACCTTGGATCATTAACATCTCATGGCTATATCAGTCACCTATCTCAGGTAATGCTTTGAAAACTTGAGGTTAGGTGAGGTGAAAAGTGTGAATCCTTGAACAAGGCTACGAAAGCTATAAAGAAAAAACTTATATTCTATGTGAAAAATCATAGTTGAGTATGATAAGGTGTGTATAGTGCTTTCGAGTGCATTGGTTTGTAGTTTTGTGATGATAATGGCTAGATGAGCTAGGAGGGTTACACCTAGTAGATCATGTGTTTCCTTAGTAAGGGAGAAATGAGCTTTATGTTTGTCGGTGTATGAATTTATGCTGGATTTGAAGTTTTGGACAGGTCGCAAGATTTGACAACATGATGGAGTTGGTGGGGCAATTGATGGTGCAGGCATCCTGCATTAGAGTCGAGAATTAAAACAATGCACAAGTATTAACTCTCTTATATGTTGGGTCCTTTAGGAGTTGAAGGGGGAATTGACAAAAATGTTTGCTTCATATGTCGATAATTAGTGCATGGTACAAGGCTTCCGATCACTGGCAGTAATGCTCCACAATAATGCTACTTTTCATAATGCAGTATGGCGCTTTGGGTTTTGTTGTATCTTTAATAAATACTTTTGCAACTTGAGCTTAAAGCCTCCTTAAAAAAGATTTGTCTTGGGAGAGTCTCTAGATGAAGCTGAGGTTTTGAGATTGCTGAGAAGATTCATGTTTTGTGAGATTCCCTGGATAAAGTAGAGGTTGTTGAGCTTGCTGAGAAGATTTTCAGAGAAAAAACTTCTAAAAGGCACTTTTGAGAAGAATTACAAGGGGTGTTCCCGAGAAGAATTCTTGAGAGATGCTGCTTAAAAGAATTCTTGAGAGAAGCTCTCTAAAAGAATTGTTGAGAGGGCCTTTGAAATGTAAGAACTTTTGGAAAAAATTCTTGTTGAAGTGGTGTGGTCAAGCTAGTGGTAGGTTCAAATTAGTCATAATTATTGTGGACTCATGGTTGGCGTAGATTGCATCAATTCTTTGATTTATCTTTTAAATATATAGTTTTCCTCAAATTTGAGTTATTATAAGTGTAGCACGTAAGGCTTCAAAACTTTTTGGAATATAAGAACTTTTTGGAAAAGATTCTTGTTGAAATGGTGTGGTCGAGCTAGTGGTAGGTTCAAATTAATTCTAATTGCTGTGGACTCATGGTTGGTGTAGATTGCATCAAATCTTTGAGTTATCTTTTAAATATATGGTTTTCCTCAATTCTGAGTTGCTATAAGTTAGCACATAAGGCTTCAAAATGTGCCTTTTTCATCCCCGAGTTTTTTAAACCTTACATTGAACCTATTGCTTTCTTTTGCCTCTAGTTGCCATGAAATGCTTAAAGCAAGTGTTTTTGACTATTGGTAAGCGTAGAAGCATGACAACACGAAGGACAATGCAACTGTTATTGCTTTGATTGTTGCTAAGGTTGCCAATGAGCAATTTTTGTCCCCAGTTTTCATAGCTGTAAGTCTTAAAGCGGAGGCAAAGGATCTAGAGCATGTTGAAGTTTCCATGGTCATGGAAGTGCCAGAGGCAATGAGATTCCTTGTGTGGAAAAAAACTATTGAATTTCTTGCATGCAGAGGAGACTAACCCCTTTGTTTGATTCATCACAGCAGTGGTAGCTTTTAACAAAGCTGGATATGTTGCTTAGCTGTAGTTGGACGACGATGATATTCCCCTTGAGGTGGACAAGTCTAAGAGGGAGAATATTAGCAACAATGTTAAATAAGAGGTTGAAGAGATGGATGAGGAAGAAGGAACTAGAACATAGAAGGTTGAAATCATGGGGACCCTTGCCCTTAACATTGCTTCCAAGGATCTTATTGGTGGATAGGCAATCTTATTAATGAAGTAGGCCATAACAATGCTTCAAGGGATGCTTGTACTAGAGGTAGAGATCAAATAACTTCATTCACTTCTCCTTTTAAGGCAAGAGTACAACAACAACAACAACAACAACAACAATAAGCCTTAATTTCACTACATGAGGTTGGCCCCATAAATCTTTTTTCTTCATTGTGTCCTATTAAGAGTAAATTTCTCATTTAAATCTAATAAAAAAGTTATTTTTTATATTTCTAATAAAATCTTTTTAGGTCTACCTCTACCTTAACATAGGCCGGATCTAATACATCTACTCTCCTTATAGGATCATCGGAAGGCCAATATTTTACGTGACCAAATCATCTAATGTGACTCTAATTCTATTTGCCACTGTAGCTCCTCCAACCTTTTTATGCATACTCTTTGCATTCTATCTCTTAAGTGTAAAGCCACCCATCCACATGAGCATCCTCATCTCTGAAACATTTAATTTTATTCTTCTCTTTTAATAGCTAAAATTTCACGCCATAAAGCATTGCAGGTCTCACCACTGTCTTATGAAATTTTCCTTTGCGTTTGAGGGGTACTTTCTGATAGGAAATACTTGAGTCCGCAAGTAACCCAAAGGGAATACTTGAGTTCGCAAGCAAACCTAATCCAAATCGGAGTTCTAACAGCAGCAATAGGGCTGTTTACAGCAGGAAAACAGCCAAAACAGTAGGAAAACAGTGGAAATAAGAGAGAAAAACTTGTGGGAAAATCAAGCAAGCATTGTATTCAACTAGATGATGGATAAAAAAACAACAACGATACAATAATCTTCAATCCGAGAGGAAGATTAACTCTCCAAAATTTCTAGACAAAGTTGTCTAGAGCCCAAGCCTCCAAGGAACCCTAATTCTCTCCAAAACATAACATAATCCTTTCCTAATCCTCCCCCCTTCTAATACAAAAGCTTTCCTAATTAATTTCCCTCCCAAAGCCCTAGCCGCCCCCTCCTTTGTGATTTTGAATTCAATTAGGTGGGTGGGACCCACCCAATTTGGGCGGCAGCAGTAGAGGAGGCGGACTGTAGGTAAACAGGACCGGCCCCCCTTGGGCCGGTTGGGCTTGAGCCGGTTCCCAGTGAACTGGCGTAACAATACCGCCCTCCCAAAGAATCACCTTGTCCTCAAGGTGGAAGTGTGGAAACTGATGTTTCACCCTCTCGTATGGCTCCCACGTGGCCTCGTAGTCCGGAAGATTCTTCCACTTGATCAACACTTCCTTCGTCCCCTCCTCTCTATGGCGAACCCCCATCAGTTCTAAGGGTTCCAGAACCACCTCCAAATCCTCAGTAAGTGTCGGCGGTAACTCAGGGTTGGCCGAGTACTCCCCAATGGCCTTTCTCAACTGTGATACATGAAAAACTGGATGTATAGTCGTTGTGGGTGGTAGTTTCAGCCGATATGCTACTGCTCCGATCTTCTCCAGCACTTCATAAGGTCCAAAGTACCTTGGAGCCAGCTTCTCATTCCTCCTGTTAGTGACTGTCTTCTGTCGATAGGGTCGGAGCTTCAAGAACACCCTCTCCCCCACTTCAAACTGGATGTCCTTCCTATGCCCATCAGCCTGTTTCTTCATAATTTGTTGAGCTCTCAGTAGATGCCTCTTCAACTCTTCTAGCACCCTATCCCTCTCCTCTAAATACTCCTCAACTGAAGAAACTGGAGTACTGCCACTCCCAAAGTGCACCAGGTGGGGGGGATCCCGTCCATACAATACCTTGAATGGGGTCATCTGTGAAGCAGAATGAAATGATGTGTTGTATCAGTACTCTGCCCATGATAGCCACTTGGCCCATAGCTTAGGTGTCTCTGACACAAAGCACCTCAGGTAAGTCTCCAGACTCCTGTTGACTACTTCCGTTTGGCCATCTGTCTGTGGATGATAAGCTGTGCTCCTCTTCAGAACTGTTCCTTGTAACCTGAACAACTCCCTCCAAAAATGGCTGAGGAACACCTTGTCTCTATCTGATACTATCGCTTCTGGCACTCCATGCAACCTGACCACTTCTCTGATGAAAACTGAAGCCACTGTCACTGCTGTGTAAGGGTGTCGGAGGGGGATGAAATGAGCATACTTGCTCAATCTGTCCACCACCACTAAAATCACCGTGAACCCTTCTGAACGGGGCAACCCATCTATGAAGTCCATGGATATCTCCTCCCATACCCGTCCCGGTAGAGCCAACGGCTGTAGTAGTCCCCCCGGCGACATAGCCATCTATTTGTTTCTTTGACAGATATCACATCTGGCTACCATCTCTTCTACATTTTTACGCATCCCCTTCCAATACAGCTCCGCAGCTAGCCTTCTGTATGTCTTCTGCACGCCTGAATGGCCCCCCACCGAGCTTCCATGAAACTCCTGGAGCAAATTCGGGATGTGGATCGAGGTCCGGGGCATCACAAACCTCCCCTGATACAGCAGTTTGTTCCCCTCCAATGAGTACCCTGGGTGGCTACCCTCTTCCTTCAGCAATTCTGTCCTGATCTTTCCCAGTGCCTCATCCCTAGCACTTTCTTCTCTGATGGCCTCCCAATCAAGCATCAAAGGAACAGATAGCGTCACTGTCTGCAGCTCCCCCATACACCTGGACAAGGCATCAGCTGCCTTATTCTCCACTCCTGGTCTATACTGAATCTCAAAATCATACCCTAGCAACTTGGACAGCCTCCTCTGATGCTCCTCCGTAACCATTCACTGCTCCAGTAGGTATTTCAAACTCCGCTGATCTGTCCTGACGATGAAATGTCTCCCGAGTAGGTAAGGTCGCCACTTCTGGATGGCCAAAATGATGGCCATTAATTCTCTCTCATAAACTGACTTCAACCTGGCTCGAGCAGTCAACACCTGGCTGAAATAGGCAATGGGCCTACGACTCTGCATAAGTACGGCCCCCAATCCGTATCCGGATGCATCCGTCTCCACTATGAAAGTCTGGGTGAAATCTGGCAAGGCTAGAACCGGCACTGTAGTCATAGCCTTCTTCAAACTCTCAAATGCTGAGGTGGCTGCCTCCCCCCATAAGAACCCATCCTTCTTTAGCTGCTCCGTGAGTGGCCATGCTATGGTGCTGTATCCCTTGACAAACCTCCTGTAGTAACCTGTCAGTCCTAGAAATCCCCTCAACTCCTTTAGATTTCTTGGCACTGGCCACTTTAACATGGCCTCAATTTTAGACTGATCTGCTGCGACTCCTTCCTTCGATACCACGTGGCCCAAATACTCTACACTGGCCTGTGCAAAGCAGCACTTCTTCAAGTTGGCCCTCAACTGGTGTTCCTGCAGCACTTCTAATACCTTTTTTAGATGCTCCCAATGTTCTTCCTCTGTCCTGCTGTAGACAAGAATGTCGTCGAAGAATACCAGTACAAATCGTCGTAGATAAGGTTTGAAAACCTTATTCATCAGTGCCTGAAAGGTGGCTGGAGCATTGGTGAGGCCAAAGGGCATCACCAGGAACTCATAGTGTCCCTCATGAGTTCGAAAGGCAGTTTTAGGCACATCCTTCTTCTTCATCCGGATCTGATGGTATCCTGATTTTAAGTCTATCTTGCTGAAGATCACTGTCTCAATTCATCCAACAGCTCATCAATCACGGGGATAAGAAACTTATCCGGTACAGTTTCCTTGTTGAGTGCCCTATAGTCCACACAGAAACGCCAACTGCCGCCTTTTTTCTTCACCAATAGTACTGGACTAGAGAAAGGACTAACGCTCGGTCTGATGATGCTGGCCTCCAACATCTCTCTGATCAGCTTTTCGATCTCATCTTTCTGAAACTGGGGGTAGCGATAAGGTCATACGCTGATGGGTGATACTCCCTCCTTCAGAATGATGGCGTGCTCCTGCTCCCTCTGCGGTGGCAATATCTGAGGCGGCTGAAATACCTCATGGAACTGCTGAATCAAAGGCTGTACGGAGAGAGGTATGTCCCCTCCTTCTTCCAATCTAGCTCCCTCCAAACTGTGTAGCTCCACCAAGTATCCTCCACCTGCCGACTGTATGTCCCTCACCATAGTTTTAAGAGAAACCATAGATTTGGATAGCCCCGCATCTCCCTTAATCACTACCTTTTTCCCATCAACCGTCAACTCCATTGTGAGTGCCCCCCAATTCACTTTGGTGTCTCCCAAAGTCTGTAACCACTTCATCCCAAGTATGATATCTGTACTCCCAAGTTCCAGTGGAAGAAAATCTTCTCTCACCTGGATCCCCTGAATGGTCAGTAGCACTCCTCTGCAAATCCCCTGGCCTTTCTCCACCTTCCCCGTACCCATCATCACCCCGTAACTACCGGTATCCACCAATTTCACGCCCAATTGGTCAACGACCTGAGTGGAAATAAAATTGTGGGTGGCCCCACTATCAATCAACACCACTACTGCTCTGTCCTCTATCTCCCCTTTCACTTTCATGGTATGATTCGTAGTGAATCCGACCACTGAGTTCAGGGAAACCTCAGCCAGGTCCAAATGCAGCTTCTCTTCGTCATCATCCACTATCCCGCTCTCTCCTCCCTCTTCAGTTTCCTCGTCATCACAGACGGTGAGAACCTGAAGAGTTCGGTCCTTACACCTATGCCCCGGCATGTACTTCTCATCACATCGAAAACACAACCCCTTGGCCCTCTTCTTCTGTACCTCCTTTTCAGTCAGTTTCTTAAAATTTCCCCCAGGCCCTCCTCCAGACTTCTCCCTCGGTACATCTCGTGAACCCCCCGGTGCGGCTCCTTTGGGAGCTAGAAAGGTAGTCGTCATCCTGTAGGACCCCCCGGAACTGCTGCCTCGAGCCCCCCTCTCCAGATGCTTTTGGTCCTCGACCAACTGTGCCAACTCCATGGCCTCCCCCAAGTCGTGTGGTCTCATCACTCTAACAGCTGCTCTGATCTCGGGCTTGAGCCCCTTCATGAAATTCCCCTCGAGCACAGTCTCGGAAAGGCGATCCAGTCTGCTAGCTAGGTACTCAAATCGGTCACGGAACTCTGCCACTGTCCCCTCCTGCGTCAAAGCAAAGAACTGCTCGTAGAAGTTTCCTCCCCGACTGGTTCGGAATCGCTCTAACAAACAGTCTTTGAACTCCCTCCAGCTCCGAATGGGTCGCCTCATGTCCCGCCACTGATACCACGCCAATGCCTTCCCTTCCAAGCACAGTCCCGCTGCTGTCAGTTTCTCCTCCTCCGTCAATCCGTTGACGGCAAAATATCGCTCCACCTTGTAGATCCAGCCATGGCCATCCTCGCCCTCAAAGATGGGCATCTTCAGTTTCCTCACCTTCGGATCTCCTCCGTATCCCCGGTATCCTCCGTATCCTCCCGCTCCTCGAATAGGGGGAGCTCCCCAAGTGTCCCGATCGTCCCTCCGACGATTGTACCCAAACCCTTCCTCGTATTCCCCTCTTCTCCCTTCAAAATCAGCACCCCTGCGATGCATTTCTTCCCTTCTCCCCACAAAATCAGCACCCCTTCGTTCGTACCCTTGGCTCATCTCCTCTCTAGAGAGCGGTTCTAGAGGCGGCATGTCGTCTTCCCCCTCAAGGATCTCCACCTCCGGATTTTTCCTTCCCCTAGACGGGTTCGGATTTCCTCCTATGCCATGGCCGTCGATGGTCTCTCTTACTTCTGATGTTGCCGGGTTTGTCTTCATCTCCATTAGTTTCTTCAACATCTCCTCCACCACGGTGAACTTTCCTTCCAACCTTTCATTGTTGGATGTGATTTGATTTTGAAAGTCAAAAAATTTTCCTTCCAAATCTGATTTCAGTTGTCCGATTTCGCCTTCCAAGACTTCCACCTTCTTCCCGGCCATTTTTCCTTCACAAATCACAAGGAGTTCTCTTCCGGATGCCCAAAAGTTTGCTGAAATTTCTGGATTTCAGCTGCCGATGGTCCCAAAAACGATGCTCTGATACCAATTTAATAGGAAATACTTGAGTCCGCAAGTAACCCAAAGGGAATACTTGAGTTCGCAAGCAAACCTAATCCAAATCGGAGTTCTAACAGCAGCAATAGGGCTGTTTACAGCAGGAAAACAGCCAAAACAGTAGGAAAACAGTGGAAATAAGAGAGAAAAACTTGTGGGAAAATCAAGCAAGCATTGTATTCAACTAGATGATGGATAAAAAAACAACAACGATACAATAATCTTCAATCCGAGAGGAAGATTAACTCTCCAAAATCTCTAGACAAAGTTGTCTAGAGCCCAAGCCTCCAAGGAACCCTAATTCTCTCCAAAACATAACATAATCCTTTCCTAATCCTCCCCCCCTTCTAATACAAAAGCTTTCCTAATTAATTTCCCTCCCAAAGCCCTAGCCGCCCCCTCCTTTGTGATTTTGAATTCAATTAGGTGGGTGGGACCCACCCAATTTGGGCGGCAGTAGTAGAGGAGGCGGACCCAGTCCGCCTCCTGTAGGTAAACAGGACCGGCCCCCCTTGGGCCGGTTGGGCTTGAGCCGGTTCCCAGTGAACCGGCGTAACACTTTCACACAACAAGCTCGATACATTCGTCTACTTCAACCATCCAACTTGAATTTTACTAATAATAATTATTTCACCATTGCTTTAAACAATAGACCCAAAATTTTTAAAACATGCATTCTTTTTGATGACTTGATCACCCAATGTCACAATCCCATCACTAGATCTATTATTATTAAAATTACACTCTATGCAGTTGGTTTTAGATCTACTCAAACGAAAACCATTGAGTCTAAGGATGAATTGCACAATTCAAGTTTTTCATCAACTCCCTCTCTAGTCTTATCAACAAGAAGAATATAATCAACAAAAACATACACTAAGGTATATCCTCTTGCAAATGTTTAGTAAGAATATCCATGTCTAAAGCAAAAAGATATGGGCTTAAAGTTGATCCTTGATGTAATCCAACTGAAATATAGTTGATCAAACCACCTTGTGTTTGAACACAAGTAATAATTCCTTTATACATATCCTTAATGACTTAAAGATATGTATTATTAACCTTGATTTTTTAGAACATTATAGAGTATTTATCTTGAAAGTTGAAACTTTATCATATGCTTTCTCTGAATCAATAAATATCGTATGTGGACCCTCTTTACTATCGCTGTACTTCTTCATTGAACTTCTTAGCAAATATATAGTTTCCATGGTAGACCTACCCGACATGAATCCAAACTAATTTTTAGGAATATTAGTATCGCATCGTAGCCTATGCTCAATCATTCTCTTCCATAATTTTAATGTATGACTCATTGACTTAATTCCTCTATAATTTGCTTTCTCTTATGCATCGCATTTATTTTTGAAAATAGGAATCAATGCATGGAAGTACCAACTCCTTAATTCTGGGCAAGGGAACCACCCTAATCTATGCCCAACAAATACTCCAAGTAACATCTTCCATAGTGTTTCAATACTTTGGTGGTAGCTAAGGTTATAATTAAGTACTACATAGTTTAATATTACGCTAATGCAAAATGATTATAAGATAGCTATAATGAAAATACAAATATAAAATTATAAGATTGAGAGAAGTATGCTGGTCTAAATTTGATCTTATTGAAATGATGAACAATTTGATTTTCCTTTTGGAGGATGTATTATTATGACTAACATCACCTTTACTTTGCTATATACAATTATAAACGAAACCATCAATCTATTAGATTAGAAGAATTGTGGTATATATGATAATTTAGAAATTAAAAGCTACCCAAAATCGGCCCTCTAAATGACCAAATTTGGCTACAATCAATTCCCTAATGCTATATAATCAACTAGCTATTTCAACAACTAAATACGAGGCAACTAATGTGTTGGAAAATTATAATAAATTTATTTCTAGTTGAAAGTTGCACATCATAATTCAATAAATCAAATATAATAGGATTTAAACCCAATTCATTAATTATAACATACTTTATTGAATAATGTGAATTATTATGCAATTATATAAATTTTTAAATATGTTCAATGAGCTCCAAAAAAAATTGTTGGAATAAGTTTATATTAGTAACTTAAAAATTTCAAGCAAAATTTAAAAGCTGAATCTAAATAAAATTTCATAAGATATATACATAACTATTCACTTAATATAATTAAGCATGATTAGCATGTAAATATTAAATTTAATTAGATTTTTATGAAACTTAAGCTTAAATAAACTTATTAGTAATATTAGCAATCAATTCTAAAATGAAATGATTTTTATTACATCATTATTATTTATTATAATTTATGTAAATAATAATTACTAATAATTCAAGGAAATAGAAAAAAAATCCAATAAAATAGTTAAAATATAAATAAATTTAGAATAATATAAACAACAACAACAACAGAAAGCCTTAATCCCACTATGTGAGGTCGACTACTTCAATTCTTTTCTTCATTGTGTCCTATTAAAAGTCAAATTCTCATTTATATCTAATAAAAACAGATCATTCATAATACTTTCTAAGTCTTTTTAGGTTTACCTCTACCTTTCTTAACATTGGACAAATCTAATACATCTACTATCTTAATCGGGTCATCCAAAGGCCGACATTTTATGTGATCGAACCATCTAAGGTGACTCTTTCTAATCTTATTTGCCACTGGAGTTACACCAACCGTTTCGTGTATATACTCATTTTGCATTCTATCTCTAAGTGTAAGCCACTCATCCTCTTGAGCATCCTCATCTTCGCAACACTTAACTTAATTTTATGCTTCTCTTTTAATAACTAACATTCTGCTCTATAAAACATTGCAGGTCTCACCATCATCTTATTGAATTTTCCCATAAGTTTAAGGTATACTTTTCTATCACGCAACCGACTCGAAGCATTTCTTCATTTCAACCGTCCAACTTGAATTCTATTAATAATATCCCCATTGATTTTACCATCACTTTAAACAATAGACCCGAGATATCTAAAATGTGTACTCTTATAAATATAAACAACAACAACATCAAGTCTTTATCCCACTAAGTGGGGTCTTTTAGAAATATAAACATATAATTTAAATCAATTTTATTAATATGTTTATTATTCTTGAGATATTTTAGCATAAGCAATAAATCAACCATACTTTGAAGTACCTCAACATACTTTAAGCTATCTTTTGGAATCTTTCACTTTGCCTCATTGAATTTTCTTTTTTAACTAGTTATAATTCAAGTTCAAGCTAAAAAAACTGCATGCGCCGAGTGGAATAGATCATCATGTTCATTGTTTACCTAATACTTATTTAATCTATAGAATCGCTTAGTTAACGATCAGATGACACTACTTAAACGTTTGTTTTTATTAAGTATTAATGTGGCATATAAGTTTGAGGGTCTCATGGGGTCAATATTCCCATGACTTTGATCCAGCATTGATAAGAGTTGATTTGTCCTAGACTTTGCAGAATTGAGCATATCAAAGGCTGCCGTAAGGGTGGGCTTATACAATATGATTAGTGATGAGCTGGTCTGCGGCTCTAAAACCAAATAGGTGGGGCATTGTAGACATGCTGATATCTTGTGGGGAGTCTTCAAGACTATAATCTTCAGTATCATTCTCATTGTTGTTTATTATAGACATAACTTAGACCTACCCCTTTCTCTAGCATTCTTCTGTGGAGATGGCTACAAAAATAAATCTCTATTTTGAATGGCTCGTCGTGGCAGACAACAAGTAGTTGAGAGGAGGTAAATGAATTCGTTGTGGGCAACAAAATACGTAAAATATGGTTGATCATGATGCTGGTGCTTCTATTCGAATTGGCCCCTTTGAACAAATCTTGTACATTTTGTTGGCATGGCCAAGGCAAATTTCAGATGGTTTTCTTCAAAGAATTCTTTTCAAGAGGAGTGATAAAAGATTTGGCTGGCATGCTAGTCTCTTGAATAAACTCATCAGCATTTACAAAGTTGGCAACTTTTTAAAGCAACTTCTCCATAATTACAAGAGAGTTCTTAGCAACAGAGAATTTGAAATTTTATGACTACATCCCTAAGCTGAAGGTAAACATTGCGATAAACTTGTTACCATGAGTAACATTCTGGCATTGTGCATACCTCTTTTATACTTGGTAGTATAGTCTCGAAGACATTCACCTTCGGCTTGCTAACACAGAATAAGATTGAAAAGTTTTGAGAGGCCTCTTCAAGGTAGAGAAATGGAGCAATAAGAGATAAGAACACTCCTCAAAGTAGTAAATATTTTTTGCAGAAAGAGAGTTGAACCACCTCTTTGTGGCATCTTTGAATGTTATGATGAAGAGACAACCTTTTATTGCATCAGAGATAATACATATTTGGATGGATCAATGGTGTATGTCTCTAGCTATAGCCTTGAATTTGAGAGGAAAATTTTTTAGAAGGATCTCCAAAAAGAAATGATTGCTGTGAGCATGAGTAGCGACTTGAGGAGATGGTGAAGAGAACATTCTAAATTTAGATTCTCCACTCTCTAGCGACATGACAGAAAGCTTCACTAGGGAAGGAAGCTTGCACAACCTTAATGATCTATATATTTACTTGTGAAGCCCTTAATCTTGGAGTGAAACTGGCCTTGGGTAACAAAAGCATCGTTGCTATAGAATTCACTAGGTTGAGTGTAGGACTAATCTTGGGCAGCACTATGTCATTACCTTCTGTTATGATTCTTTTTCACTAAGCATTAATAGACCTTTCCATAGATGAAGTCATGAAGTGTGAATGGTCAAAATTTGCTTTTTTGAAAGATTTAAAGATGAGTTCAAAGGTTTGCATGAGAGGAAAGAATGTATTACTTTGTATTTAGTGTATGAGGAGGCAAAGAGATAAAACACAATATAAGAAAAGGAGATAGAGATTTATGGTGGTTTGGTTTGTAGGCCTACATCACTTCCTGGGCAACTAATAGAGGATATATACTATAACATTATCTAATTACGACAAAGATATTGTAGAGTATTTATGGGACTTTCCTAAGAGTGTCGAGAAGAAAAGAAGAAAAAGGATGAATTACAACACGAAGAAGTTATATTCGAGATGAAAATGCAAAGCAATTGCATTAGGTGAGAAGAAGAGAAAATAGTGGCGATGCTCTAGTTTTTGATGAACTCGAAAGATTTGATTGAAGACTTTGATGAGATTTGAAAGAGTGATTGATGAATTTATCACCATCGAACAAAGCTTTGAAGGCTTGAGGTGAGGTGAAAAAGGTATCCTTGGACAAGGCTGTAGAAGCTAGCAAGAAAACTTGTCTTTTGCATGTACGATGTTAAGATCGGTAGCTTAGTGAGTGTTTAGGCGCATTGTCTAAGATTGTATGTATATAACCCTTAAAATATCTTACTGATGTTGGCTAGTGGAGCTTGGATGGCTGTAACATACAGATCATGCAACATCTTAATAAGAGAGCAATGGGCATTTTGTATGTTAGTGCTAGATTTAGATCCTTGGGTCAGTCCCATGATGTGGTAACATGATGGAACATGTGGGCAATTGATGGCACAGATGTCTCTAAGCAAAGCCGAGAATAGAAGCAATAAATGTGGGCTCTTTGACATGTCAAGGTCCTTTAGGAATTGAAGACAAACTGACAAAGATGTGCAATCCATACTTCGACTATTATCATATTGTACAAAGCTCATGTGTGAGCTTCAGTAGCAATGCTACAAAATAAATGTTTCTCACTATGTAGTGTAGTGTTGCGGATTTAGTGGGATCCTCAATAATGTTGGAACTTGAGCCAGAGGTGCGCTCAAGAAAATTCTTGACTTAGAAAAATAGCTAGATGAAGTAAAGGTCGTTGAGACTATTGAGTTGGCTTTTGTAAGATGAATTTCTCGAGAAGAGTTCCAAATAGCTAAGAAGAATTCTTGGAATTGTTTTTGAGAGGGTCTTTTAACATGAAATTTTGTAAAATGATTCTTGCTGATGTGGCATGTTCAGGCCGATGATGGTTTGAATCAGTCAGGATTGGGATGGACACATGGTTGACATCTATTCCATCTATTCCTAGAGCGGTATTTTGGATTTACTCCAATATTTTGTTGGAGGTTATATTATGTCGAGGGATTTCCTATGAGGAGTTTAAAGGAGCTTTCTCTGTTATTCTGATTTGGATTTGCTTCCTAAATTTTCATGTTCATCTTATCAATGATATTGCTTTTATTTTTTTTCTCTGTGGGCTCTATATTCAAACATCTAATGAAAGTGGACTCAACTACAACATTCCCTTAATTAACCAACTACCAGTCCAGTTTGTTTGAGGTGGAAATCCCTTTATTAGACCATCTAGGAATTCCGTTTTGGCTGCAGTGATTGTTTCCATTCAACATAATATTGTTATTTAAGTTTGCTATGCTATTAATTATTATTACGATGAAGTGTTTCTTGAGTAGCTTCCAAGGTTTATACACATCGGAAAATGCTTGAATGCTTGGGCAGTATAAACGTTCTTCCATCTCAATCCCGATATAATGGTAATCAAGTCACACATTTCAATTTATGATCTAGAACTGTGTTATGGTGACATCGATTCTAATGGTGTGAATGTTGGTAGTGAGAGACCTTAGTTTTGTTGTATGTTCTATAATGGTGAATGCTCTAGCACTCTATTGGAGCATGTTAACCTAGGTGGGAATGGTTCTACCTAAGAGTTGGCTTTGGGAGTTGTTTACTCAAATGGTTGCTGTAATATTGAGGGCGTTACCAATAATAATAATGTTAATTTAGTTTTTAAAAATGTTGTTTCTTTGATGGTTTAACTAACCGAATGAGGCTAAGACAATGGTTATGGATATCTCTAATAAGATATAATTAATTGGCTCTTCTTTATGCTATTCTAGATGATTCTTTTCAATTTATCTTGGTTATTCTTCCTTTGACTTATTCACATGCTTTGCCTGTCTTGCTCTCATAGTTAGTCTGTGTTCATTTGTTAAGGGTTCCTTGGACCAACACATGATTGTGGTTGCATGAGGAAATGATAATTGGCCTAACTGTAAGTCTTTGATGAATGTAAATGGTTTGATCTCCATCCCTCTATCGTGTATACGAGAAAATATGCTGAAGACCTATCCATAGCTAAATGTTGGGTAATGCTTGCTATGAAGATAGCTTTTCTCAATCTTCCTCTAAGCTCATTTAATCATTTTTTTTGGAATGTGGGAAGAATAATAAATTTTCTAAGTTAATCAAATGCACTTAGTTTTCCTTAAAGCTCATCTAATCCTTTTTTTGGGACTTACACATTTGGAGCTCACTCTTGCTTTTGGGCTCGGATTGTTTTCTTTATCTTGTTGCTGTTGGGACCTGTCAATGACATTATTTTTGACCTCATCTGCTTGAGGTGATCTATTTAATGCAAATTGATTTGTGTCCAGCTGGATTTCTCGGTATGGCTTCAGTAGTGGTGGCTTCCTTTTTGTTTCTTAGGGGCTGTTTGGTTGGCTAAAAAATGAATGCAGTGTAAAAGGAATACAGTTTAAATGAAATACTTTTGAGTTGTTTGGATGAATGTAAAGTAAATGCAGGTGAATATTTTTTTTGTTTGGTTAGAAGTAATGAATATAGTGCAAAATCTAAAGATGGTAGTGGTCGGCGGTGGTGATGGTAGCGATTGATGGCGGCCAGCGGGGACTGGCAGTGGGCGGCGGCGACGACGGTGGTGGGCGGCGGTCGAGCTTGCTTATGGGGTAAATGGTTCTCGCTCAAAATTGGGCGAGTTTGGTTTACTTCAAAAATGAACTAAACTGATTTATATTACATTTACTTTGCATTCCTTTTTCATGTAACCTCACTAATATTTTTAAAATCAATGTATTTGAAAAACTTTACACCACTTTGTATTCCAACCAAATAGTCCCTTGAGATTTCAAGTTGTAGCCCTATTGGTTTGCTTTTTGATGATGGTCTCTTCCTTTATGGATAGGCACTTTCAAGTTTATTAGCTAATGTGGATGCATACTCATTGATTCTCAACGCATACCTTTTCAGATATATAATTTATCAACTTTAATCTTTATTGTCGCACTATATTCATGTATTCTGTGCTTGCTTCATTTAGTGTTTTTCGCAAATATGGTGTATGCTTTTATATTTTTTGGTGTTCAACCCTTTCAGTTGAACTTTAATTATGCTTTAAGAAAAGGATTGGTCATTGGGTGGGATTAGGAAGTAATATTTTGTTTTGCTTTTTCCCTTATATGTTGTACTCTTAGAAATTAATTCCCTGTTAGCTTGTTCGCTATTATAGTTGTTCTTTAGGTTTGCTTGTTTATTACCTGCTAGACTGCCTTAATATTGGATTATTTCTTGATCTTACCAATCGGACTTTTGCATGCCATAAATTTGGTCATGATATTTTTTGGTGGTTCTTGAAACATGCATGCCAATCTCAGCTAGTGGACCCGTACCTCTAATGATATGATTAGAATAGAAAGGTGTTGACCTATATAACATACAAAACAAAAAGAGATTAAAAGAAATGGATATACCTGCTCAAATCCACATCAGCACCCAAAGCCCTGTCGAAATCCCTATAGAAATGACGGCCCATCCCGATTTTCTGCGAAAAAATCCTGTCGCCGCTCTGCAAGCGGCGCCGAACAAGCAGAAGCCCATTCCCGCGTGTGGAGATCTGCTTGATCACGTCCCCACTCGCGTTAATAAAATGACGACGAGAAGCTTCGCTTATTTCTTCTTCCACGCGCTCAAGTCCCGCAAGAATCCTTCTTCCTCTCGCTCGCTTCTTCCTACACTAAAAAACTTTCGCTTCTTCCTCCATCCCGCAAATCATCTCCTCACACAACTCCAACGCCTAGGCAAGCCCCTTCTGAACTCCTCTCCTTGCCGACCTCAACCCACGATCTCCATCCATCCAAATCAGAAGACCCGACCACCTGCCTTCTTACTCTCCGTCTCTCAAAGCCGCAAAACTCCAACCAAATCCCGACCTTAAACCCCCTTCGACGGCATCCCCCGCTTGCCAGATCGGAAATTATAGGTCTTCTTCGCCTCCCTCTTCTTCATCTAGCCGCCGATCCATAGAGAGAGAGAGAGAGGGAAAAAGAGAGAGGGAAAGAAAGAGAGAAAAAGGAAGCATCTCCCCCTACCTGAGCCGGGACTTCCTCCAACTCCTTCCAACAATCCAACACCCTCTCTCCTTCTTGCTCTTCCACCCGATGTGCCCTAGCTTCAGCCGGCCAAACTTCCTTGCCTTAGCCGATCGACCTACCTCCCTCGACGACGTTCCCCTCTAGTCGGGTCGGAAGTTACGACATTTTGAGTGTAAGTAGGGACGGGAGCTGCTCCCTGTGAAGGTATAACTTTTTTCCCTTCCACGCACTTCTTCGGCTAAGCCCAGTGAAGAGCCACGGCAAAAAGAGGGAAAACAGAAGATTTATTTTACTATGAGGTTGAATAGTAGATTAATGGGATTTAGCATAAATTCGGCTCAAATCCTGTATCAATCCTCTAACAGAACTCGGCTCAAATCTTTGTTATGATTGTAATAAAGTATAATTAATTATATTTAATTATGATTAAATATAATTAATTATGATGATTTATAATTAATTCTAAATTAAATATAATTAGTTATAATTAGTTTATTATTAATTATAAATTAAAATAGTTGGTTTATAATTAATTTTAAATTAAATGTAATTAATTATATATTTAAATATAATTAATTATGATTACTTTATAATTAATCATAAATTAAATATATTTAATTGATAATTAATTAATTGTAATTAATTATGGATTACATATAATTAATTATAATTAATTTATAATTAATTATAAATTAAGTACATTTGATTTGTAATTAGTTATGAATTAAATATAATTAATTATAGATTGCATATAATTAATTATAGTTAGTTTATAATTAATTATATATTAAATGTTTGCCTCGATATGTGTGCCAGTCCAACGACATTCCCTCGCCAAGGTATAACCTCCTAAAGTTCGAAAACTCATTCTCGGCGCTTGCAACACGACGAACAACCACGCATGCATGCTTTTCTCTAGCGTGGTGGGAGTGAATTTGTTGTGATGCTTGCGATTATGTGGGTAATCTCCTAAAGTCCTGTTTTCGGTGTTTGCGGCACGCCGAGGGATCCCTTATGCACGTTTTTCTCTACCGTGGTGGGAGGGAACTCGACGTGACGCTTACAGCGAAGCAAGTGAGCCTTGTGCGCGCTTTTCTTAGCACGGCTGGGCAAAAATATAAGTACCAGTACGCTAGAAAATAACTGCATTTTTAAACAGGTACTGAAGACCCACGCCTGCCTTTCTCTGGCGTGGTGGGATTGAAGATTTTACGGCCGCGGTATCCAAGGACACCTATCGTGCACGCTTTTCTCTAGCATGGCGGGAGGCCAAATTTCCCGTAGTTTCCCCTAAATGGGGGAGATGCTGATAGGCAGCCGAAATTCAGAGCAAATACAGAGGAATTGGACAAATTAACAGGGGACTTTTGAACTTGATTTGGACCAAATGACAAGGACTGAGATTAGAATTTGAATATCAAATGAATTAATGCAAACCTGAATGATTGAATAAAAGACTTAATTCAAACTTAATTCAAGCTCGATTAAAAGGGAGCCAAACTGAACAGGACTTGAACTCAAAAGGACAGCAGGGGACTAAATGGATTTGAGAATACACTTGAACTTGAATAAATAATCATGAACTGGACTTAAAGGAATATTAAATGATGATATTGAAATTAAATGAAGTTGAACCTAAAAGAACAACATTAAACTGAACTTCATCTAAAAATGAAAATTTGTAATCCAATAGCAAGTGGTCAAAATGATGAATTCATTTGTGATATCCAAGCATCAAGTGCCAAGCATAATTATCCAAGCAATGATCAAATAAAATACTTATTGAGTAACAATACATAGATCTTCAAATGAACACTAGATAGCCACTTTGGTCATCTAAATGCTTTTAAGTAGATATCATGCAAGCAAACAAGGATTTATGTATAAATCAATCATAAACCTTAGCATGAAATTTTTGGATGACTATGCTTGACTTGTAAGAGTCATGTGGATTGGAATGAAGACGTTGGTGATAATATCAAGTTCATTACACTTGTTGTAAATCACCTTTGAAGACCAAGAACTTGCAAGTGGGGTTTGTTTGCAAATAATAAGAAGATTGTGAAGGTATGATATGAGGGCCATTAGAGCCTACGAGATCATTCTCAGCATCAAACATGATGTGTCCTCAAGCAACAACAATCGAAATTACAAGAGATGTGACAACCTCACCTACAAATCACCATGCAATAGTCCTCGATGAATGTTATGGCTCACACGAGATAAAGAACTGTTTGTAAATGGCGACTAAAGATACACAAACACATGCATGAAGGAACTAGTAGTAAAATGCAATTCGACTAGTGGTCAATGACAAATCATAGATAAGCAAATCGACTTGCATGTATATGATATGAGAAGTATACTACATGTACGATGAGTCCCCTACGAATATAGATACTCATGCAGCATGATATTTGCAAGCAAAGGCAATGATCTACAATACATACGGGTGCCTACAAACAAATGTAGAGGACTTTCCATATATACAGTAGTCCACCTATGAATGACAACGAGCAAAATATAGAAGATCTTCAACAAGTGCAAGTTCCTATGAGCTACTACAAAGATAACATGTCCTCATCATATTCCAAGTACCTACCAGTCATTATAGCAAAAACACAATAGCTCTTCCACAGTCAACAAAATTATCCAACATCAGTCGAATGCACTGGCTCCCTACCAGCAAGGACAAAGGATACGTAGTGAAGTGCAAATGTCTACAGGGTTGTGAAAGACCCGTTATACACACCACATGCTATATGTGGGTGAACACCGGATGAGACATAACAAATCAAATATAAATCTCTACGAGGTATCGTAGAAGACCAGTTACATTCTCAGTGTGTCAACCACAAGCAAAATGCCAAATGATTACAACAAGTGCATGCTCCTACAAGCAAAGGCATGAGGTTCGCTAGTGCACTACAATCTATCTGCAAAAAGCAACAAGTAGTGCACGATAGTCCACCTGTATACAACGAGCAGATAACCAGTACAACGCTACGCCACCGTATCCACAACATCCTTACGAGCCGACAGAAGGCATGTACGAGCTTCCAAATAGAACGTTGCATTCAAACGAGGGTTTTTCTACACAACTGAGCAGCATCAAGTATTCTTAAAAATGTCCCGCATGTGCACTGTAATATATATGCACATAGGTACACAGAAATGCACGTGTAACTAAATACCCGAATGAGCTCTGACGAGCGTGTTGTAGGAATACACGTGACGTCTAGGGATGCTGCGCGGGTCAATAAATTTCTCTTTCGTTATCGAGAGAGGTAATTAACTATAGGGGCTTGCGCCTATAGGAAATCAAAACTCAGATAATAAAGTCCTCGCAAAATGAGGGCAAAATCTCTGGGTAATGTCTTATCTATAAATCCATCTGCCTTCCAAAATTTACCTCGGAACTTAATCCGTTAAAACTCCTTCGGAAAAGCAATAAGGGGGTGGCCGGGGCCGAATTTTCGGAGCCCACAGATTTCTGACGACTCTGCTAGGGACTGGTTTCTTTTTCTATCTTTGACTAGTCGTCTTAGTACTATTATAGTAGTAAAATCTACATGGCCTAAAATTCAAGTTTTTCAAAATGATCATTTAATGAATTAAGTTTTTAAATATTCTAAAAAATGATCAACTCAAGAGATTCACACAAGATATTCATTGAGCAGGGTTTTACGTTTATTTTAAATTTCTTGCTTATATTGACTATTTTTTATTTCTTATTGTTATTTTATTTTGTGTAAGTCTCTACATTTGAAAGTGTGAGGTGATGTATCAGATTCTGATTACTAATTATTGCCTTTCATTTGTGCAAATGGATCTACAGAATATTGCTTTCACTGTTCAGTTAGGTGGCGGAGCCAGTATTTAGTTGGCAAATACACTAATTAACACTAGAAATGCCAGAGCTACCATCCAATTTGGCAGTGTTGACTTCCCGGCAATTGCTGCAAGGACTGCCGTCGTTTCTACGAATGGCAAGAATTTTGAGAGATCTGCTAGGAGACTCAACACCACTGAAGCTCCTACCCGTCGTGTGCATCTGCCGGCACAACGATCTGTTGCTGAGAATCCTCGTAAGAGGATTTCTGTATTCGAAAGGCTTTCACAGCCAGAAGCCCCGGCCACCAAGAGGATTTTGGCTGATGGGAGGATCTCTGTGGTGACTGTAAACACCACATCTTTGCCAACCGGGTTACCTGCACTTGGGAAGAATGATGTTGAGGCCTCCTCGTATGGAGGAAGGCTTACAAGAAGGTAGAGAAAGAAGAAGAACGTTGAGCTTTGGGCTCAGCAGCAACAGCTACTAGTCCACCCATCCAATCTACCGGCCCGAGAACCTGAAGCCAACATTCCTATTTGAAACAAGTTTACTGACCTGAGATGGGTCAAGAGGAATAGCTCTACTAAGGAGCTGAAGAAATTTTTTTGAGACCAAGAGCCTGAGGTCCCGACCTCTCCTAAGAAGAATGAACCTGAAACCCTATCAGCTCGGGTGTACCGGGTACTGAAGACAGTGAAAGAGAAGGGTCTAAAGAAAAGGAAGTTCCAGAGGCCGCTGATGATTGAGGCCAAGAGAACCCCACTAAGGGAAATGTTACAATTTTCCTTGGTGGAAAGAAGGATAGGAAGATAGAGCTCGTGCGGTGAACATTGGGGTGTGACACTCGAACTGCATGTTCGAGGATCCATCGCCGAAAGGTCCCGGTGAAAAGGAAAGCAAGTCTGGAGGCCAAAGCCTCGCAGAGAAGAAGGGAAAGAAGAACTGACCCGGGCATGACATCTGGTACGGCTCCCAGGAGATCCGTCCCCATCTGCAAACAACGTCAGAAATAGGTTCTAAAGAAGACCCATGATGATGCACATCCCGACGGACGACACCTTGGAGAATTCTCCAGGGGATCCCGTCACTCACCAACCCCTCCCAAGGAAGAATCCAACTTCGATCGCAGCACACGGATCGAAGAAATCTTCTTACCGAACCAGGAATCGGAGATCTAGTGGCGCCGCCGCTCGGAGATCTGAGTGCTAGAAGAGGAAGGGGAAGAAAGTATGGAAGAAGAAGAATATATAGAAGGAGAAGAATATAACGAAGGAATGGAAGAGATGAACGACACTATGAATATAAAAATCGTCTACATGGTGAGGCATACCAATGCCAACGAAGAGGTCTACTACGACGACGGTGAAGACGACGACCGTTGGCAACCGCCGCCTAGATAAGTGTACCGACGTCGCCGTGAGGCTGGGTCCACCACTGGCAGAGGCGGCCGCTCTTCTGAAGAAGAATGAGAAGAAGTGGCTGAGGAGAATTCCTTTGCTGACGAGAATGTCACGCTCACAGAGATGCAGAGGCAAATGAAATGCCAAATGAAGGCTAAGGACAGGGAAATCTCTCAGTTGAATGAGAAAATGACAGAAATGATGACCCAAATAATGACAATGATGCAGAGAACTGCTGTCGCCTATCCCAGGCCCGATCCTCTAGTCGATCCTCCAAACTTTCAAATGCCTCAAGTCTCGGGAGTAAGGGGCACTCCTGAGGGTGGTCATGAGACTCAGAGCATCACTTGCCAGCCCACCCCGCAAAATATAGTTAGCACCTCCGAGCCTGTGACGGTTGCACAGCTCGAAGGAATAATTACAGAGAAGATCAATGCTATCATAGCTGTTGATCAGGCAGAAAAATTAGTGGGCAAGGGTCGACCCTATCCGACAGAATATGACCAAGTGCCGTACCCGAAAGAATATTCAGTCCCAAAGTTCAACACATTTAATGATAATAATAATCCTAGGCAACACTTGGCACAATTCAAGGTCACCTGTGGCAATGCAGGAGGCAACGACGTCTTGCTCTTCTGACAATTTGTTAGCAGTTTAATGGCAGCTGCTTTCGAATGGTATGCTAAATTGCCAAATGACTCTGTGAAGACATTCGCAAAGTTAGAATCATTGTTCGTGAAGAGGTTTGCCAGTACAACTGAAAAGATAACGATCGCTGATCTTGCTCTAGATAAGAGGAAAAGGGAAGTGTTAGTGACCAAATACATTACCTACTGGCGCAATGTAAGCATGAAATGTGAACAGTTGGAGGAAGATCATGCTGTGCAACTATTAATGGGAAATATCGATGTAAGATGCAACCATTCTTGTGCATAGTTACAATTACTACATTTCAAGATCTGCTGAATAAAGTGGCCAAGTTTGAGAAATTGAACTTGTCAAGATTAGAGAACCATTTTGATAAGCCCAAGAGAGCTAAAGCCTCAGGTGCTAGAAGAGGTGAAGCTGATTCTACATTTTTCTCCAGGGCTGATAAAAAAAAGCAAGTTATTTATAACATGGATAAAGGCAAACAACCGATACAGTATAAAGAAAAGCCAAAACAGGCCTATAACCACATCCCCAGCCGAAGCTGATACTCGGGGGCAATGATAAACTGCGAACTTATCAGGGTGGTGGAGAATGTCCGCGACAAACAACGGGAACTAGTGATTGAACGTTTCCCTCTCTTAAGGATAAAATAAATAAAGAATATTTATTTAAGAGGGAAAGCGTTGCCAAATTGTTTTGACAGGCTTTGAAAGTGGGCTTAGAACTGCCAGAATACAAGAGGCCCGAAGAGTCAAAATACACTGATGACCCAAATTACTGCTTATACCATCAGGTAATTAGCCATCCTATTGAAGATTGCTACATTTTCAAGGATTGGTTGGAAAGAAAATATCAGAAGGGAGAGCTCACATTATCAGACAATATGTTATCCCACCCCAGGAAAGAATCAATTCGGGTGGTCACGACTTCCTTCGTACTCCCGATTGAAGAAAGAAGAAAGGAAAAGAAACTGATTCAAGAAAAGCAGTGGGAGACTGCAATCTCCAAAAAGACTGTGAAAATGCTGAAGTTGCTCGAAGGAGTCCCAGGGATAAAGTGGAAATCTCCCACTGAGCCGGTGCTAGATCTGAAAGGATTGCCTTAGGTACAAGCATCTATTTCCAAGCAGCACCCTGGCCAGGCTAGCTCCTTAAAATCTGGTAAAATAAAATCTGTTATGAAAAAGACCAAGCAGAAGAAGCCCAGAGAAAGAAAGACAACAACTGAAAGAGCTATCGATAATTTGGACGAGTATTACCAAACTGTAAGGCGACCTATTATACTCGCTGATTTCATGTCAGAGCTTAAAATAGATGAAGCTGAGGAAGATAATGAAGACCCTCTTCTAGTAGAAGTATATTGGGTCATCTCGGTGGCTCCAAATACACTGATAAAAGAAGAATGTACTGAGGAGATACCCTCTGAATCCTGTATGATGGTGTCATCAATGGATTACAGTTCAGAGGAGGATCTGTATTTTCCAAAGGAAAATGAATCGGATCCCGACATAGCGTTGCAAATGAGACAGGTAAACCTGGGCAGTAACTCCGAATCAACGAATGAATCTCTAGATGCGATGATGGCTTTCTCGGAAGAAAACACGCCATCAAATGAGTCTGAGTCGGATGAGATTGCTCAAGTGCAGCTAAGAAGTGGCAAGATATTGCCACCTCCACTGAAAAAAGGGATATCCAATAAAGATAAGGGGAATGAGATAGTTGTCAACGAAGATATCATCTGCACAGATCCTGAGAAGAAAGATACTTCAGTCAAAGGGATAGATTATAATATCTTATCCCATCTGAGAAAGATCTCTACTCAGCTCAGCATATACAATGCTCTAGTGATGTTTAAAGACCTTCTGGAGACTTTGATTCAGACTCTCAAAGATCCCGATAGATACGAGATGTATTTTGCTGAGCGTAATATGATTGAGGTCCTGCAAGCTCGTAACGAACCGTTCATCACCTTCATTGAGGATGACATGATGCTCGGGATCGCAAACCACAACCGACCTCTGTATATTATTGCAGAGAGTGACGGTTTAATAATCAGTGAAATCCTGATCGACCCTAGATCTTCCATCAACCTTATAAGCCTGAAAGCACTGAGATCATTGTGCCTCAACATAGAACACCTCGGGCTAGACAAGGTGATGGTGCACAGCTTCAATGAGAAGGGGCAGAGAACCCTGGTATCATTTATGCTCTCCATCATATTTGGAGAACTGTATATAGATGTCAAATTTCATGTGATTGATGCGGACACTTCATTCAAGGCGCTTCTAGGTCACCCGTGGTTGCACGAGTATGATATTGTCCCATCAACGCTGCATCAATGCATGAAGTATATTAGGGATGGGGAAGAATTCAGGATCTCTGGTGACATCCAACCCTTTGCAGTCTATAAAGTAACGTTATATGAAGATGCCAGATACTTCATGCCAAAGAAGCTGAAGCCGTCGAGCTCTCTTGAGGCTCAAGCATCAAATCCAAAGATTGTAAAGCGACCTAAACAAGAAGGTAAGACGAAGCAGGTTGGGAGAAAGAAGGCATCACCGACTCTTCCCAAAATAGATGCTACTCCTAAAGAAAGAACATGTACCTCACCTAGGGAGTGATACAGATGAAGATGATATCACCCCTACAAAATTCCAGAGGGTATGCCACTCAACGGCTGAATAGAGTAGGGAGGTTGAATATTCAAATGACGATTATGACTACGACTCTATCTACATGAACACAGTGCAAGATGTATTCTCCAGAAGAATAGATAGCTTGTCAATCTCAGATAACGTGCTCGTAGTTATGCTCATTCCCCTACAATACTTTATGGAAATCACCCTACGAGAGGTGCATAAGGTCGAAGAACTCACAACTCGTTATTTGCCTCCGCCTGAAAAGGGGACTGAGTCAGGGAACATATTCTATTACATGGGAAAGCTCGAAGAAGTGAATCGTGACTGGTGTCATAGGCTCATCGATTCTGAAGAATTACTACCTACGAGGCTAACTAGGTTTAATACCAAAGGTATCCAAAGAATGCTATGAAGGCAAAGTAATATTCCCACTTCTAAACGACAACTTCAGACATGCTTATGCCTTTGGTATAGAAGGAAACCGTGTCCATTACAACAGAAGGATATGAATGCATATAAAGGTATTGGATTCATCAGGCAAAAATATCTCCGGAAGGAGACTTGCCGAGCAATTACTTGCGGGAGAATTGAATCCGATGACAACTGCAGTGAGGAGACATATGAAGTTGACACTCATGACGATTAGCCCGTAAAAGCCAAGCCTGTACCAAAAGAACTAGAAGATGGTGGACAGGTAGCCACTATGAGCGAACTAAAAGAAGTCAACTTGAGAATCGAGGATAATTCTTGCCCAATCTTCATTAGTTCCCTTCTGCCAGAAGAGCAAGTGGAGGAAATAAAGGAACTCTTCTGTGAATTCAGGGATTGCTTTGCTTGGACATACGGTGAAATGCTCGGCTTATTCCCTGAGATAGCAGTTCACAGATTAGCCATCAAGCATGACACGGTGCTTGTTAAATAAGCTCCAAGGAGAATGAGATTGGAGATTGAAGAATAGGTGATAGTTGAAACAAAGAAACTCATAGAAGTAGGCTTCATCCGAGAAGAGAAATATGCTGATTGGATCGTCAATATTGTCCCCGTAAAGAAGAAGAATGGACAGATTCGTGTCTGTATTGATTTCAGAGACCTCAATAAGGCATGTTGAAAAGATGACTTTCCACTCCCAATGTCAGAACTTTTGGTTGACAATACGTCCAACTACGACATGTTCTCCTTTATGGATGGATCGTCAGGATACAATCAAATCAAGATGGCGCCTGAAGATGAAAAGAATACGTCATTCATAATGCCCATTGGCATATTCTGCTACACGGTCATGCCCTTCGGCCTTAAGAATGTTGGTGCCACCTATCAGCTGGCAATAACGCATATCTTTGATGAGTTAATACATTAAAAGGTTGAGTGTTATATAGATGACCTCGTCGTCAAGAGCATGGACCGGAAAGATCATCTAAATGACCTAAGGATTGTATTTGAGAGAATCAGAAAGTTCGATCTGAAGATGAATCATCTGAAATGTGCTTTCGGGGTCTCATCTGGAAAATTCCTAGGATATGTCGTTCGTTACCGAGGAATCGAGATCGACCCCAATAAAATTAAGGCAATCATTGAGATGCCGCCTCTCAGAAACTTCCATCAACTTCGCTCCTTGCAAGGACAGCTAGCTTTCATTCATTTTTAAAACTGATGAAGAAAGACGTCCGCTTCAAATGGGATGAAAATATCAGGAAGCGTTTGATAACATTAAGAGATATTTATTAAATTCGCCCATTCTTGCGGCACCAATATCGAGGAAGCCCCTTATTTTATATACAACTGCATTAGAAGAGTCCCTCGGAGTGCTGTTGGCCCAACACAACGAAGAAGATAGAGAATGCACTCTACTACATTAGTCGGAGATTAATCAGAGAAGAAGTGCGATATTCTCCAATTGAGAAATATTGTCTGGCATTGATTTTCGCAGCCCAGAAGCTCCGTCATTACATCTCATAAAATCACGTTGATATCAAAGATCGATCCACTGAAGTTCTTGATGACAAGACCAATGTTGACAGGTCGCCTTGCCAGGTGGGCAGTGATATTACTGTAATTTGATATCGTGTACATGCCATTGAAGGAGGTAAAGGGACAAGTTTTGGCAGATTTTCTCACCGCACATCCAATTCCAGCAAACTCTCCACTCAATGATTATTTGCCGTTGAATAAATCCTGTAAGTCGAGGAAGATGAGAAACTACAATTTTGGGAGATGTATTTTGATAGGGCATCGTCTATCAAATCTTTCAGACCTCCAAATCTTGTAAAGGCCCAAGCTGGCATCAGTCTCGTCTTTATAGAATCCGAGGGAGGTATCATGAGATTCTCGTTCAGTCTAAATGAACCTCGGACCAATAATGAAGCTGAATATGAAGCCCTAATAGCGGGACTAGAGATCGCAATCGGTGTCAAAATTACAAATCTCCAAATTTTCGACGATTCTCAACTTGTGACAAATCAAGTTCTGGGCATTTATAAGATTTGCAAACTTGAATTAGCCCACTGCCACCGATGGACTCTCGAGCTCCTAAAATAAGTGCCAAATGTTAGGATATCTCAAGTTCTCCGAGGACAAAAAACGAAAGCAGATTGTTTGGCTAAATTGGCCAAGGAGCTGGCAAATGAAGATAAGGGATTACCCATATTTATTGCAGTTGAAAGCCGCCAGGTTTAGAGCCAACAATCTTACAATTCCCGTAGGCAGAGGGAATACCAGATTCAAGCTAGCAGGATACAACCCTGGTTGGTCCTCAACCTCCCCGACATGGCATTACTGACGTTCAGCTAGAAGAACGCCATATGGCCAAAAGGCATACATAGATCCAGCCGATATTCAAAGTCGTGGTTACATTGCCTAAATGTTGAAGTCGAAGACGATTGGAGGCAACCATTCGTCGACTATAAAGAAAGTAAACTCCCAACAGATAAATCTCTGGCTATGCAAATCAGGAAAAGAGCATTACGATATGCGTTTGTCAATGATACGCTATATCGACGAGCCTTTGATCGAATGTGGCTGAGGTGTCTGGGGACCAAGGAAGTTGATAAAGTGGTAGTAGAAGTTCATGAAGGGCTCTGCGGAGCGCATCAATTAGGTCCCAAGATGGCTGCTAAAATCAAAAGGATGAGTTATTATTGGCCAAAAATTGTGGCAGATTGTATTGACGATGCTAAGAGGTGTCACGAGTGTTAGATTCACAGTGATGTTATACATCAGCCGCCAAATCCACTACACCCTATAGTAGCATCTTGGCCATTTGAATGCTGAGACACAGACATAATCGGGCTAATAGATTCGCCATTATCAGCCGGACATCGCTTTATTTTAGCAGCAACAAACTACTTCTCTAAGTGGGCAGAAGCAGCCCCATTCAAAGAAGTCACGTATGAGTACATGATCAATTTATTTACCCACAACGTTGTTTATAGATTCGGTGTACCGCGCTGCGTGATCTCAGATAATGACACAACATTCAAAAGTACAAAAATTTATAAGTTTGTCGACCGACACAAGATCGATTGGCGATATTCATCAATATACAACCCAAGAGCCAATGGTTTGGTGGAGGCCTTCAACAAGATGCTGGTGATATTATTGAAGAAGATCCTCACCAAGAATAAAAGAGAATGACATACGAAGATATCAGAAGCATTATGGGCGTATCTTACAACCTACAAAACACCAAGGCACTCCTTATTGGTATTCAGAGTTGAAGCGGTATTGCCACTAAAAGTTGAACTTCCATCTCTTCGGGTTGCTATCCAGAATGAGCTTACTCAAGAACAAAATGTTCGGTTGAGAATGGAAGAGCTCGATGCACTCGATGAAGTCAGGTTGCAAGCTCAACAGAACCTGGAGATCTACCAAGCAAGGATGACAAAGTTAATTGATCGGATGGTGCATCCTCGGACATTTCAATAAGGGGAATTGGTTCTGGTGTTAAGAAGACTAATCATCCCACACCGAAAAATCAGTGGCAAGTTCGTATTTAATTGGGAAGATCCCTTTGTTATCGAAAAGGTATATTAAGGAGGAGCCTACCATCTTATCGATCTGCACGGTCAGAGGCCCATGCCGCCCATCAACGGTCGACACCTAAAGAAGTACTACGCATGAATTGCCTGAGAAAATATTATGTTTAATGCACTGTGTATTTTATACATGCTTATTAATATATATACATGTTTCATTTTGAAATTCTCTTATGTTACAAGAATGCATTTTAAAATCTCCCATAAGGCTGGGGGCATTTTAAATATTTATTCTGGTCGACATCCGGCCACATGCCGAAATTCTCGAATAAATATTTAAAATCCCAAAATACAAATCTTTCCAAAATCTCCCTGCAGGATAGGGGGCATTTTAAATATTTATTTGGGTTAACATCGTGCTACATGCCGAGATCCCTAAATAAATATTTAAAATCACAAAATTTCAAATTTATTTTATTATAAAATGTCTCTGTGAGACAGGGGACATTTTAAATATTTATTCGAGTCGACATCGCGTTGCATGAGGAGATCCTTGAATAAATATTTAAAATCATCAATGCAAATATTCCTTCACAAAGAAAGATACAACGAATTCTTTTTCAAAGTATATGCAGGTTATCTTCCGAAAGTTCGAGACACAACCTTCTCCAACGTACCAAGATTTTGAAAGTCGGTAAAGAGATTTTTGTGACTACACACTCCAACAAGTTGGGCTGAAACAGCTTGAAATCTTTTAATATCCTGAAGCTTAGGGTTCAGATGGGTGTAAAAGGTCAGATTTAACAAGTCCAAATATGGCCGGATCGGTGGCAGCTCCGTCTACTCAACACGTTAGAAGAAAGGCTGTAGTAGCGGAACCCCCACTTCGTCAACCCGTCAGTAGGGACTGTAGGAAGAACGAAGGCTAATTTGACTCGACGAGTTCAAGTAGTCGTAGTCTACAAGACTCTTAATTGATTAGAGAATTAAAGTTCTAGTGGGAAAGGTAAGTCGCGATCAACTACCAAATGTTCGTAGGCTCTAGATCTTCAACCACAAAGGAGAATTCTAAATCTACCAACTTCAGTAGATTCAGCATAGGGAAGCACATTTCCCATAGCTCAAGTCTGAAGTCTGAATGAGTGTAAGAGGTCGGATCTAACAAGCTCAAATATGACCGGATCGCTGACATCTCCATCTACTCAATACACCATAAGAAAGGCCGTAGCAGAGGAATCCTCATCTCAACAACCAGAGGACGAGGAGCTGTCAAATCATAGCTCGTCCAATCTGATGAACTCAACTGACTCGGATTGAAGTTTTCTCAAGTGGTTAAGGATCAAGATACTACCTACATTTGGTACTATCAACCAAATCCAAAACCTGCAAATCCTTCAACAAATCTATAAAGCATCAAGCGAGGATAGAAGAAATCTTTCTTCAACAATTCACTAAAGCACAAAGCAAATGCTCGAAGAAAATATCTTAAAGTTCACACAAAGACTAAGGCTGAACTAAGAGGATTCTGTCATCAACAAGTCCACTATGCACGAAGCTCTGGACCGATGACTTTTCGCTACTGACCTAGTATAAACTTAAAAGGATTTAGGTCACCGGCATCTACTCCTTTATCAAGCCCGTCAAAGCTAGAAGCGAAGGACTGACGGTACAAAACCACCTCACAAGTTAGTAAAGACGAATCAGGTAATCCTCTATCAATGTCCGCAGCACAAAGCACAGGACAGAAGGAATCAAAATCTCAGGACTCAAATTAAGGCTGTAGAAAGAGTATCCTGAATGCCATCTATATATGTCCCTAAAGATTGGGGGCATTTTAAGTATTTATTTGGGTCGACATCGTGCTACATGTCGAGATCCTCATATAAATACTTAAATTTTGCCAAGATACAACCAGAGGAGGGGAGAATGAAAGATCCTCAGTAAACTGAATGTGCCATTGGCATATAGTATAATTTAAACAAGATACAATCAGTTTATAAGGCAACAAAATCTCACCAACTGATGAATTTGCAAAGTCCAGACAAATCCTAAACGGTATCTATATACAGCAGAAACGTTACATCTACGCATGATTGCAGCAAGGAAGAATGTTGAGCATATACAAAAAGGCTATAAGCTAAAGTAAAAATGTATCGAAAGAAGACGAAGAGGTAGTAATGATAACTACCAACGTCAATCTATGAAGCAATGCTTTGGAGACATAAGTACGAAGTGCTATATCACTATCATATGGGTCCCTATTTGATTGAAGCTAATATGTCAACTGTCTATGGGTACATCTAAAGATCTACAAAGGGACAAAACTAGTGTGACATCCAAACAAGTTCTTGGAGATCCACTAAATGAAAGCCCTAGCATGATATCCAAATAAACTTTTGGAGATCCAAAAGATGAAAACCTCAGTGTGACATTCAGAGTGAATATCTGGAGATCCACATGGTCAACCAGCATGCAATAAATGTGATTCGCTCTAGACGCGTATCACATTTATTGGGGAGCATTTGTTGACCTATATAATAGACAAAATAAAAAGAGATTAAAAGAAATGTATATAACTGCTCAAATCCACGTCAGCACCCAAAGCCCTGTCGAAATCCCTGTAGAATGACGGCCCATCCTGATTTTCTGCGAAAAAATCCTGTCGCAGCTCTGCAAGCGGTGCTGAACAAGCAGAAGCCCATTCCCGCGTGCGGAGATCTGCTTGATCATGCCCCCACTCTCGTTAATAAAATGACGACAAGAAGCTTCGCTCATTTCTTCTTCCACGCGCTCAAGTCCCGCAAGAATCCTTCTTCCTCTCGCTCGCTTCTTCCTACGCTCAAAAACTTTCGCTTCTTCCTCCATCCCGCAAATCATCTCCTCACACGACTCCAACGCCTCGGCAAGCCCCTTTCGAACTCCTCTCCTTGCCGACCTCAACCCACGATCTCCATCCATCCAAATCGGAAGACCCGACCACCTGCCTTCTTCCTCTTCGTCTCTCAAAGCCTCAAAACTCCAACCAAATCCCGACCTTAAACCCCCTTCAATGGCATCCCACGCTTGCCAGATCAAAAATTACAGGTCTTCTTCGCCTCCCTCTTCTTCATCTAGTCGCTGATCCACACACACAGAGAGAGAGAGAGAGAGAGAGAGAGAGAGAGAGAGAGAGAGGGAAAAAGAGAGAAAGAGGAAGCATCTCCCCCTACTTGAGCCGGGACTTCCTCCGACTCCTTTCAACAATCTTACGCCCTCTCTCCTTCTTGCTCTTCCACCCGACGTGACCTAGCTTCAATCGGCCAAACTTCCTTGCCTTAGCCGATCGACCTACCTCCCTCGACGATGTTCCCCTCTAGTCGGGTCGGAAGTTACGATATTTTGAGTGGAAGTAGTGATAGGAGCTGTTCACTGTAAAGGGATAACTTTCTCCCCTTCCACGCACTTCTTTGGCTAAGCCCTGTGAAGAACCACGGTAAAAAGTGTGAAACAGAGGATTTATTTTGGTATGAGGTTTAATAATAGATTAATGGGATTTAGCATAAATCCGGCTCAAATCCTGTATCAATCCTCTAACAGAACTTGGCTCAAATCTTTGTTATGATTGTAATACAGTATAATTAATTATATTTAATTATGATTAAATATAATTAATTATAATGATTTATAATTACTTCTAAATTAAATATAATTAGTTATAATTAGTTAATTATTAATTATAAATTAAAATAGTTGGTTTATAATTAATTTTAAATTAAATTTAATTAATTATAAATTTAAATATAATTAATTATGATTAGTTTATAATTAATCATAAATTAAATATATTTAATTGATAATTAATTGATTGTAATTAATTATGGATTACATATAATTAATTATAATTAATTTATAATTAATTATAAATAAAGTACATTTGATTTGTAATTAGTTATGAATTAAATATAATTATAGATTGCATATAATTAATTATAGTTAGTTTATAATTAATTATATATTAAATGTTTGCCTCGATATGTATGCCAAGTCCAACGACGTTCCCTTGCCAAGGTATAACCTCCTAAAGTTCGAAAACTCATTTTCGGCACTTGCAACGCGACAAACAACCACGCATGCACGCTTTTCTCTAGCGTGGTGGGAGGGAATTCGTTGCGATGCTTGCAACGAGGCTGGTAATCTCCTAAAGTCTTGTTTTCGGTGTTTGTCGCGCGCTGAGTGACCCCCTATGCACGCTTTTCTCTCGCGTGGTGGGAGGGAACTAGGTGCGACGCTTGCAGCGAAGTAAGCGAGCCTTGTGCGCGCTTTTGTTAGCACGACGGGGCAAAAATATAAGTACCCGTATGCTGGGAAGTAACTGTATTTTTAAATAGGTACTGAAGACCCATGCACGTCTTTTTCTGGCGTGGTGGGATTGAAGATTTTACGGCTATGGTGTCCAAGGACACCTACCGTGCACGCTTTTCTCTAGCGTGGCGGGAGGCCCAATTTCCCGTAGTTTCCCCTGAATAGGGGAGACGCCGGGAGACGGCCAAAATTCAGAGCAAATACAGAGGACTAGACAAATTAATAGGGGACTTTTGAACTTGATTTGGACCAAATAACAAGGACTGAGCTTCAAATTTGAATATCAAATGAATTAATGCAAACCTGAATGATTGAATAAAAGACTTAATTCAAACTTAATTCAAGCTCGATTAAAAGGGAGCCAAACTGAACAAGACTTGAACTCAAAAGGACAGCAGTGGACTAAATGGATTTGAGAATACACTTGAACTTGAATAAATAATCATGAACTGGACTTAAATGAATATTAAATGATAACATTGAAATTAAATAAAGTTGAACCTAAAAGAACAACATTAAACTGAACTTCATCTAAAAATGAAAATTTGCAATCCAATAGCAAGTGGTCAAAATGATGAATTCATTTGTGATATCCAAGCATCAAGTGCCAAGCATAATTATCCAAGCAAGGATCATATAAAATACTTATGAGCAATAATACATGGATCTTCAAATGAGCACTAGATAGCCACTTTGGTCATCTAAATGCTTTCAAGTAGATATCATGCAGGCAAACAAGGATTTATGTATAAATCAATCATAAACCTTAGCATGAAATTTTTGGATGACTATACTTGACTTGTAAGAGTCATGTGGATTGGAATGAAGACGTTGGTAATAATATCAAGTTCATTACACTTGTTGTAAATCACCTTTGAAGGCCAAGAACTTGCAAGTGGGGTTTGTTTGCAAATAATAAGAAGATTGTGAAGTTATGATACGGGGGCCATTAGAGCCTATGAGATCATTCTCAGCATCAAACATGATGTGTCCTCAAGCAACAACAATCGAAATTACAAGAGATGTGACAACCTCACCTACAAATCACCATGCAATAGTCCTCGATGAATGTTATGGCTCACACGAGATAAAGAACTGTTTGTAAATGGCGACTAAAGATACACAAACACATGCATGAAGGAACTAATAGTAAAATGCAATTCGACTAGTGGTCAATGACAAATCATAGATAAGCAAATCGACTTGCATGTATATGATATGAGAAGTATACTACATGTACGATGAGTCCCCTACGAATATAGATACTCATGCAGCATGATATTTGCAAGCAAAGGTAAGGATCTACAATACATACGGGCGCCTACAAACAAATGTAGAGGACTTTCCATGTATACAGTAGTCAACCTATGAATGACGACAAGCAAAATATAGAAGATCTTCAACAAGTGCAAGTTCCTATGAGCTACTACAAAGATAACATATCCTCAACATATTCCAAGTACCTACCAGTCATTATAGCAAAAACACAATAGCTCTTCCATAGTCAACAAAATTATCCAACATCAGTCGAATGCACTGGCTCCCTACCAGCAAGGGGAAAGGATATGTAGTGAAGTGCAAATGTCTACAGGATTGTGAAAGACCCGTTGTACACACCACATGCTATATGTGGGTGAACACCGGATGAGACATAACAAATCAAATATAAATCTCTACGTGGTATCGTGGAAGACCAGTTACATTCTCAATGTGTCAACCACAAGCAAAATGCCAAATGATTACAACAAGTGCTTGCTCATACAAGCAAAGGCATGAGGTTCGCTAGTGCACTACAATCTATCTGCAAAAAGTTATAAGTAGTGTACGATAGTCCACCTGTATACAACAGGCAGATAAACAGTAGAACGCTACGCCATCGGATCCACAACATCCTTACGAGTGGACAGAAGGCGTGTACGAGTTTCCAAATAGAACGTTGCATTCAAACGAGGGTTTTCATACACAACTGAGCAGCGTCAAGTATTCCTAAAATGTCCCCGTATATGCACTGTAATATGTATGCACATAGGTACACAAAAATGCACGTGTAACTAAATACCCGCATGGGCCCCGACGAGCGTGTTGTAGGAATTCACGTGACGTCTAGGGATGCTGCGTGGGTCAATAAATTTGAGTCCGATCCTCCTAAGCAAGTAAATAGGATTTGACAAGGTTCAATAGATAATTATAAAATGCCCCAAATATCCGCATGGGCTCCGACGAGCGTGTTATTGGTACATACGTGACATCTACAGATGTTTCACGGGTTAATAAGTGAACCCAAATTCGAGCTCGATCCTTTTATGTGGATAGATAGGAGTCGACACAGCTTGAACCATTAAACAAATATTCGGTCACGACATCGATCGAGATATTTTATTTAATAGTTCATATTAGGCCTTCAAGGTCTATTAAACGGATGGTTCTCTAACGAAAACTTACATCCAACAAAAAACACAATCCTCTGCTGACAACTCGACAAAGTCAACAAGGTTCAATTCACCTTTCAAGCGCCACCAAATCCCCAAAATCAAAAAAATCCAAAATCATCCAAGTCTAGAATATTTAAAATTAAAATAATCCATCAAACCACTTTAAGAATAAAATTCATCCACTCTCTGTAATAGTTTGTCGAGGTGGACAAATTGAAATTTACTTCAGCTCACATAGAGCTAATGCCCAGTCGAAAATATCACTAGGATCCATTCTCAAATAATCTCTTGCCATTAAGGACGTAGTACGTGTCCTCTAACTGGCAGTTTCGCCGCCAAATGACACTGCAGGATAAACGGTTATGACCGGGGCCCTCTGAACCGAGTGATTTTGCTGCTAAATGGCACCATAATGTAACGGTTATGGCCAGAGCCAACACGTTCCTTAGTGGCATCAAATCCTTGAGATTTGAATCAATAGGGTATAATCAATAGGGCACAAAGCCCCCTGTTAGCTAAGGTGGATTCAAATTTATCCCCTTAGACAAACACCCACCCCAGGTCTATAAGGTACTCTTGGACAAAGCAACCCATGGCTGCCGATAAGGATCCTTCTGTCAGGTTGGGTCGACTACCTCCTCTGACTAAGTAGACCAGGGACCACGATGGCCCGGGACGACGGAACCATGGGATCTTGATCGGGCTCATCATAATTCCCTCCACCATCCACTTTAAGTGCAAGATGATGAAAATTTCAATTTTAAATATCAAATCTCCAAATTTTCCAACACCCCATGCCCATGCTGCTACTATATGCTTAATACTACGTATCTACGTATACAATGTATTTGATCGACGACTAGCCTTAATCGAAAGTTCTGTCTCGTTATTGAGAGTGGTAATTAGCTATAGGAGCTTGGGCCTATAGGAAACCATAACTCAGATCATAAAGTTCCCTCTGGGTAGTGTCTTATCTATAAACCAATCTGTCTTCCAAAATTTACCCCGGAACTTAATCCGTTAAAACTCCCCGGAAAAGCAACAAGGGGGAGGTCGGGGCCGATTTTTCGGAGCCCACGAAAGGCCAAAAAATGACTCTTTTGTATCATTAGGTCATTTTATTCATTTTACTAACTTCTATTTTAAAAAGAAAAAGCTGAACTGCTGATGGATAGCCTGCTTATGTTCTTTCAAAATTGCAGAATATTTATGTCCAATAAGTTTTGGATTTGTAAATGTGCTGTTTTTGCGCCTGATGCTTTTAATCAATTACTTTCACTCTTATCCACCGTTATTCTTCTTTAAATGCATTTACAGGGCGGTGTTGATGAAGGAGAAGACCCCAGGGATGCTGCAATTAGAGAACTAATGGAAGAAACTGGAGTTTCATCTGCAGAGATCCTTGCAGAGGTTTGATACGCAATTTCAAATGTCGTAATGTTCATCATTTAGATGATTTGTGTGCACATAATCTGCTTCATATTGCAATGTGCGTTGTTGTGGTGCTTTAGTGGATATCTGATAGGCTTCTCATTCTCCCGTTCTCAGTAGGGGCCCTATGAAATCCATGATAAAAAGGAAAACAAAAAGGGTCCTGTACAACATACCACAACTGGAGTTTTCCTATTAGCACCTTTGGCAAAAGCTACAATCAGATGCATTTTGACTGTTCTTTGGATTTAATACTGAATCATGATATTTACTAATTTGGTCTTGGCTACATTTACATATATGAAATTTTGATCATTCCAGATTTCAGCTTTTCATAATTACATGTGCGTTGGTGATTAAACTGACAACCTTCCGTGCCTTACTTGCAATTTGTTACAGGTTCCTTATTGGTTGACCTATGATTTTCCTCCTCAAGTTAGAGAGAAATTGAATAAGCAATTGGGAACAGATTGGAAAGGTCAAGCACAGAAGTGGTATGGTATCATGAGACACTAAAAATGTTCTTTTGCTTGAAAATGCAATTTTTTGGCATTATATGGTATTTAATTTCATCTTGAAAAGATCGTTTGCTTGCTTTATCTTCATAAAAATCTGTGACTACTACCATATGCTATTTTCTAGTAGATTACCCATGAACTATTGAGTTACTTCATTGGGTTTAACATCTTGCTATATCTATTTTGTTCTTCTTGGTAGTTATTGGATGGATCCCTCTAGTTGCTAATAAAGGATGGAGGGATTTTATAGATATCTAATAATTACATGTTAATGGTGCAAATTAGCGCACACGGTTTGGCGCCGCGTACGTACGACGCTATTTGCTTGGCACGGCATATGTGTTCAAAATAGTACGCGCTATTGATGCCATTAATGAGCAATGACGTATGGTGCAAATAGCGCATACAGTTTTGTTAACATGTTATAAATTATAAATTATAATTATAATTTTTAGGATTATATATTAATATCACAATTAATTATTAATTAATTAAACAACAAATTAATAAATTATTAAAATTTTTTGAAAGAGTCACTCAAAAAAGCTTCTTTGCCTCCTTCAATGATGACATTCTTGTCTAGTCAGAAGTCACGGGAGGCTTGCAACAAATGTAATGATCATTCTTCTCTTTCATGTGCTTCTCCGGCTAAATTGCATTGAAGTAAAATGGAGAAGGAATAGGATTTAACTTTCTATAAGATTTAAAATTGTCATTTTTGCTATTTGGCAGGATTTAGACTAAATTATGCTTAAATCCTGCTCATATATATATATTATTTATTGATGTAAGTTTCTACAGGATTTAGGGGTTGTTTGGTTTGAAGGGGTGTAAAATATTCCAAATGCAGGGGTCTTGAGAATATTGTTGTTTGGTTTGAAGAAAAATAAATACAGTAGAAAATTTTGACGCATTTGGAATTCATACTATAGTTCATTTTTGGTGTATTTGAAATTTCGCACATTTAGGTGAGTTTAAAATACATCATAAATTCATCGCTTTTGCAGCCATCTGCTGCCATTGCCATTGGCTGCTATCACCCGCCACCAGCTGCCACCGTAGCCGCCGACCACCACCATTGGCCAGTCGTTGCCGTCGCCAACCACAGCTAGCCGTCATCACCCACTGCCGCAACCCACCATCGTCACTGCCACTGGCCACCATTACCGCAACTCGTTGCCGGCCATCGCCTATTTCCTACCGGTGATGGCCAGCACCGCTGTTGTAGACCACTATCGCTGGCTGTGGCCACCCACCACCGCTACCCCCGCTGACCACCACCTACATCCACCCTCTTTGGACTTCACATTTCACACATTTTACTTCAAATCAAACAAAAAAAAAATCTCATGCATTCATTTTATATTAATCCAAATAATTCTAAAGTATTTTTTTTACACTATATTTCATTTACATTGCATTTTTTTTACAATGCATTCCTTTTTTAGCCAACCAAACAACAATTTAAAGTTGTGATTTTTACCATTTGGCAGGATATTTTCACTAAAATCTTGCTCAAATCAACTTATTGTTTGCAATTTAATGGTATTTTATATTGATGCATCTTTTGTTTAAAATTATTTTATATTGTGCTTCATCTTTAAAATGGGTCGCGCCGTGCACTATGTACTATGGCTCCTTGAGGAGCTTTGCATCGTGGTGCGTCATTTATCTTTGATAAGTATGATCTAATTGGATTTTTAGCATTCAATCATCCATGAACACATTTGGTTTCATATTTATTCTTCCATTTAATAACTTAAGAGAAAAGGACAAAAATGAGCCCTTGACTATTTATGAAGGACCAAAATAATCCCCAACTATATTAAATGGTCATTTTAATTCATCAACTCCTTAAAGATAAATCAAAGACTATTTTAGTTCCTCTTTAAGGAGTTGAGGAATTAAAATAGTCATATAATATAGTTGGGAACTATTCAGGTCTTTCATAAAAAGTTAAGGGATTATTTTAGATCATTTTCTCAATAACTTAATTAATATTTAGATCATGTTATTCATTTTTTGTCAATACATCTCTTTTGTTTCTTAATGTTGGTGGTGGCTGATATTGGCAGCAATTTGATGAAGATTTGGTGATGGGCTTTTTGATGATCATTTCTTCCCCTTTTCCTTCATGAATTTATCTTTGTAACCAATTTGCTATGACATCCCAACCCAATATAACCCCTGCACCATAGTGGATCACACAAAGCTAGGGTGTGGTGGATGAGATCATTTCTATCATTCAATGTGAATGAGGTTCATATCTTTATAATTTTGCTCTCCTCAAAAGCTAGGATCATTAGAGATGATTATTTTTCCAATCATATTCACAGAACCACTAAATCTATTGCATAATAATATACAAGCGATAATGAAACATATGCTTGCATTTACATGTTTGCAATGTTACAACTGAAAAGAATAAATAAACAATATCATGATCATATAGTATTAAACCTCATTCATCTATCAGGATTACGAAAGAGGACATCATCCAAAGCACTTAAATTCTATGCATGATTACCTATTCTATTGGCTCCTCACTTTTACTTGAAATCAACAACACATGTAGGTGCAATAAAGTGGGCATAAAGTCTGATATGCCATAGAGATTCTTGTGGGCTTCGAAAATTCAGCCCCAGCCTCCCCCGTTGGCTTTTTCGGGGGAGTTTTAACGGATTAAGTTCTGGGGTAAATTTTGGAAGGCAGATGAGTTTGTAGATAAGACACTATCTAGAGATTTCGCCCTCATTTTACGAGGACTTTATAATCTGAGTTCTGGTTTCCTATAAGCACAAGCCCCTATTACCACTCCCGATCATGAGAGAGAACTTTCAATTAAGGCTAGTCGTTGATCAGATACGTAGAGATACGTGGTATCTAGCTTATAGTAGTAGCATGGGCATTAAGGTTTTGGGAATTTGATATTTAAAATTAGAAATTTACCACCTTGCACTTAAAGTGGATGGTGGGGGAATGGATGATGGACCCGATCAAGATCCCATGGTTCCGTCGTCCCGGGCCATCGTGGTCCCTGATCTACTTAGTCAGAGGAGGTAGTCAACCCAACCTGACAGAAGGATTTTTGTCGGCAGCCATGGGTTGCTTTATCCAAGGGGATCTTATAGACCTGGGGTGAATATTTGTCTAAGAGGACAAATTTGAATCCACCTTAGCTAACAGAGAGATCTGTGCCCTATCGATTATATCCTATTGATTCATATCTCAAGGATTTGATACCACTAAGGAGCACATTGGCTCTGGCCATAACTGTTGTCTTGTGGTGCCATTTGGTGGCAGAACCACTCGGTTCAAAGGGCCCTGGGTCATAACCGTTTACTTGCAGTGCCATTTGACGGTGAAACTGCTAGCTATAGAACACGTACCACGTTCTTACTGACAGGAGATTATTTGAGAATGGATTCTAGTGATATTTTCAACTATGCATTAGTTTTAAGTAAGCTAAAGTAAATTTCAATTTGTCCACCCCGGTAAATTGTTGCGGAGGGATGATGGATTTTGCTTTAAGCGGTCGATGATTAATCTCAATTTTTAAAAGTTTGGATTTTGATGATTTTTGGCTTTTTGGATTTTTCTTTGGTATTTGGGCGGAGCTTGGAAGGTATTTGGAATACTTGGAAACCCGTCCGGTTGTTAGTTTCTATTCAACATGGCCATCATTGGGGTGTTCGACATTATTTCCATTTATGGATTGAATCTTGTCAACTCTATCGAGTCGTCGATAGAGGATCGTATTTGTCGCTGATTTTATAGTTTTGTTAGTGAATTCTCTTGATTATAGGCATTGAAGGCCTAATATGAATATATTAAAATAAATATCTCGGTTGACGTCGTGACCGTATATTTGTTTGATAGTTCGAGCCGTGTTGACTTCTATCTATTCATATAGAAGGATCATGCTCGATCTTGAATTCACTTATTTACTCTCTTTTGCATCCCTAGACATCACATGTGTACCAATAACACGCTTGTCGGGGCCCATGCGGGTGTATAGTTATACGTGCATTTCTGTGTACCTATGTGCATACATATTACAGTGCACATGCAGGAACATTTTTAGTAATATTTGACGCTGCTCAATTGTGTGGGAAACCCTCGTTTGAATGCAACATTGTATTTGGAAGCTCGTACACGCTATCTGTCTGCTTGTATACAGGTTGCAGATCCGGTGATGTAGCGTCGTACTCTGATTATTTGCCCGTTTCATACAAGTAGACTGTCGTGCACTACTTGCATGATTTATGTAGGTAGATTGTAGTGCAGTAACTAATCACGAGCTTCTGTGATGGCTCGTAGGTATTTGAATTTTCTACAAATCATCTGCTTCTGCCTATGGGTGGATTGTTGTATGAATGAGAACTCTTTTACATTTTTTTGTGGACAAAACATTAGTTGTACGACATAACGAGCTTTTGTAGCAGTTCGTGGGAGCTTGCATATATAACCTATTCTCCACCTTTGCTTGTAGGAGGGGCTAGAGTTCTTGTTGTGTATGTCTTTTTTTGTTTGTGGACAGTATGATGCATCCGTATATAGGAATCATCATAACCATTGTATGTCAGCCCTCATTGTTTACAGAGAACTATTACATTCTTCCACGAGTGATTGATATTGATTGTATGGGACTTCCACATCCTCTTGCATGACTCTTGTAAATTCCACACACATCAAAATCAAGTGACGTTGGTTGCATGAGAATTATGTTTGCTTTGACCTTTCGAATACACCTTTCATCAACAGTTTATCGTATGTTGAATTCTTCTGCTGTTTGTAAATGTTGGCTAGCGAGGTATCATAATGCTCGTTATATATCAACTTCCTTCACCTGCGAGGGACTTGTGCATTTGCTGAATACTTGGTTGGTTAGGATGTCTTTGCAGTCACTGTATGCCTACTGTCCTCATTTGCAAGAGCTTAGTGCACTTGTATGTAGCTGAGAGGCGTCTTCTGTTTGTAGACTACTACATTTGCTACACATCTTTCACATTCCATATGTAAGTATATTGCTATGTATTTTCTTGTTACAACTCACATGTAGCTCGTTGTATGTATTACAGGTCCTTTGTCTTCGCATATGATATTTGTAATATGCATAATGAATCTGACGATCTTCCTTGTTAGTATTTGTATCTCAAACAACATGAAGACTTTTAATATTTGCGGGAAAGTTCATGTTGTTGTTTGTCGTCACTTACAAGAGTTGAGAGTATTTGTTTATACCTAAGCAATGTTAGTTGTGTACGAGCCTCTATATTATATTCATGAACACTTTATGACATTATTGTGATCAAGTTGTTTCCCCTCGATGTCTGCAAGCGAGGTTGTATACTCATCACAAGTCTTCCTTTTCATAAAAGTGCATTGTTGTACTTATGCTAACATTATATTCTTGCTCATAATCACATGTAGGCAGTTGTAGTTCCTGTACACATTGTTTCTTGCATAAAATAAGTTTATATTTATTTACATTCATTTGAGTAAACGAGCTTATCACTTAATATTTGTATTTTTAACTTGATTGTATGTTTATTGATTTAAAGTTTGGTTCCTTGTAGTTTATTGTTCAAATCAAGTTCATAGGTCTCTTGTAATGATTCAAGTTACACTCGATGTGGTTCAGTTCCAGTACAATGTCCACGAGTCCCCTGCGTTCAATCCAGTTCGAGTTTATGTCCACTGTAGTCTTGTTCAATTCAAGTTCATCTTGCACTTTGTTCAAATGTTTAAACCTTTGCAAATTCAAGTTCAAGCTCAAGTTTATAAGTTCAAGTTTGAGTTTGAGTTCACTTAGGTCCCTTGTCATTGTTCACTTGAATTCAAATTTAAGCTCATTATAATTTGTTTGACTTTGAGTTCTTGTCTTTTTTCAGACAAAAATTCAGCAGCCTCCCGGCGTCTCCCCTGTTTAGGTGAAAACTACAGGAGTCTGGGCCTTCTCACCATGCGCAATAAAGGCGTGTATGGCAGATGTCCGTAGACATCGCAGCCGTAGTCTTCATTCCCACTACGCGCAATAAAGGCGTGTATGGGGTCGGCGAGGGTACCTGTTTGAAAGCACAGTTATTTTCCTGCATACGGGTACTTATAAGTAACCCCGCCTCGCCGCAGGCGTCGCACCGGGTTTCCATCCCACCACGAGCATTAAAGGCGTGTATAGGCGGTTTTCCGGTGCGTCGCGAATGCCGAAATGGGGCTTTAGGTGATTACCCGCCTCATCGTAGGCGCCGCACCGGGGTCCCATCCCACCACGCGCAATAAAGGCGTGTATAGGCGGTTTTTCGGTGTGCTGCGAACTCCGAAAACAGGCTCTCAGGGTTTTGAATTTGGGGAAATTATACCTACGCTATGGCAGCAGTGATGAAATAAAATACAAAAATTTTCTTTTCACTCTCTTTTGCATTTTTCTTTTTCCCACTTCTCTCTTTTTTTTTTTTAGAAATCCTCCTTCTCTTTTATATATATATATATAACACAAATAAATGCACAGAAAAAAGCAAACACTGAGGTTGATGCAGTGTTGGATGTCCTAGAGATTTTGGACCAAAAGGAATCACTTAGCTCTTCTGGCTTGGGCCATGGTATTGAAGAGGACCAGAATACTGCAACTGAGATTGCAAAAGATGCTGAAGAGCTAAAGTCTGAACATGATAACAAAGAGGGTGAAACTTCAGGTGAAGACAAAGTTCTCAAGAAGTCTGATAAGGCTCTTCAATGTCCACGCTGCAACAGTATGCACACCAAGTTCTGTTATTATAACAATTACAACGTTAACCAACCAAGGCACTTTTGTAAGAAATATCAAAGATATTGGACTGCTGGAGGGACAATGAGGAATGTCCTTGTGAGTGCTGGAAGGTGTAAAAATAAGCATTCTTCCTCAAGCTACCGGCATACGGTGGTTACGCCAGATGCATTGGCATCAGTTCAAGTAGATGGTTCTGCTCTAAGCCACCATGAAGCTTCTCCTTGTGGCTCTAGTACCACTACGAGGGTGCCCTTAGAGTGTAATGGCACTGTTCTAAAAGTCGGACCAGAAGCTCCGTTTTACAAGTCTATGACTTCTGTGCTCAAACTTGGAGACCAAAAGAGTGCTTCTGAGTTGGCCTTTTGGTTCAGAGGTGCCGGTATTGATGGAAAGGAGTGAACGGTCGGAGCTTTGCTCAGCTCGCCTGGGGTTAGACGGACGGAAGTCTGCGTTCGGCTACTGGCTTGCAAATAAGAGAGGGAAGTTGCTGCCAATTGAAAAAAGCTTCTTCCTGTTGAGAACAGCATCCGAAGAAAACAGTCTGTAAAGGTTTTCCTTGGAGATTTCCTGAGACCTGCTACATTGTTGGTAGAATCTCTACTCCTGGCCTCCAACCATCACTACAGGAATCTTGGAATGAAGTTAGCAGACCTTATATCTCCTGTTGGCTTTAGTGCCTCAGTTTCAACGAGGTTCCTCATAGCCTTGTTTTCATCCTGTTTGGGACTTTTATGGACATACGATCGTCAATGTGGCATGAGCTGGTTGATGGATTGCCTCTGGAAACCATTTTGATTTCTCTTGATTGTGGACTATTCCACACATCGGTGCTTTCCGCGAGCAGAGAAGTCCGATCGTAGGGAAAGGAGAAGGTAGCGGGATAAGTGGAGACTTGTTCAGGGTCAGTTTTGGAGGGCATTGCAGAAGAAGGCCTTCGGTCAAGGAAGCTTGAGCTAGAGGACTGCTTCTTCTTTCAACACCTGTGGATGAGAAAGCAAAGGGAGCAGAACAAGATGAAGAGGGTTCTGAGGCATAAAAAAAAAAAAAGCTCGTTTTTTCTTTCATTCTAACGACAGAGACATTTGTCCAAGGTAATCTGCTGGATTTGCGGGATATCTCAGCGGAATATTTGGGAATTGATCGGAGTTCAGAGCAGAATATCTGAGGATGAGATGGTCTGAATTAGTTTTGGATTTGACTCGAATTTTGACTTTTGATAAAGATTTTTTTAATTAATATTAATATTAATAATATCATATTATTATTAATATTTTTATCAATTCAAAACAACACTTGCATGCTGATTTCGGAAAATAAATGCTTTAGTTTGCGCGATTTCTCGATTCATATACATTTCGCTTTAGGAGTCTCGTCGATTTGCGCGCAGGATTTTCGTTGGGTATATTATATTGGTAGTGCATTTTGGATATTTACGACATTTCGGTCGCAATGGCGAAGTCCGTTTTGCGATTGGACGTCGTTTGGGCGACGTCAAGTGCTGAATTCTTCGATTTGTGCATCGCGACCTCGGGATTCGTATTGACCTCCTCGCACGTCTTTAATTTAATCAAATTAGCTATCACCCTTTGGTATTTAGGACGTTCTGAACGCAGGGACGAAGTCTATTTGTCGATCGGATGTCGTTTGGAAAACAATGAGGTCAATTTTTCTCGATATGCTTGCCATCGAATTGGGATCTATACCACCACTCCGAATATCCAGATTGATTAAATGAGATATATATTTTGGATGTCGATGACGTTTCGGACACAACGACGAAGTATGTTCGTCGATCCGACATCATTTGACCAGCGTCACATTTTAATTTTGGGTGTCGGTCGTCCCTTTTGACCGATCTCATCCGATTTGACTACGAGGGGCATCGACCTAGCAAAATTCGATGTTCTGATCACAGTGCCGTTGTCCGTTTGGCATTCGGAGGTCATTTGACCTTTAAATGATGCGTCGCGCCAACTCGCGCGCTGCTTGAATTGCCAATTTTGCTCCTTTCGCTCGTGGTTCGGTATACAGGGGTCAACAATTCTACAATAGAATTTAATACACACAAATAAAAAAAGAATGATATACATGCTTGCAATATCAGTACATCTATGCATTCCATATAAGTCATATTCATACATCCGATACATGCGAAGTCACATACAAAGGTTTATCATGCTCTGCCAACTCATATACACTAAATCACATACAAAGGTTTATCATGCTCTGCCAACTCATATACACTAAATCATACGAATTTGATGTATCTTATGCTTACAATGACTTGAACTGAAGATGCCATATTATGCTGTCTTATATGACCCCATCTATAATACTAGGAACATATACAGGTGGTCTAATTATATTGTGTACGCATAGATCATCTCATATTAGTCACTTAATAAATTTGGTGTGCATTTTGAATCATCTTATGTAAAAAATGAGCATGCAAACATTCATGTGCAAATGAGTATGCACATTTGAAAACATTAGTATCATTAATAGATGTATCACCATTTGGTATGCCAACTACCACTACATTTCTTTTCTTGGATTAGGGAACGAATAATTCCTATTGGCTGTAACACCCCATAGTACCCCTAAACGGTACTGTTAAGTGTAACAAGCATAACATAAACATTTATCCTTATTAACATTTAATACAACTTCTCTTTTTAGAAGTTCAGATAAAACATCCAACCATAATTTCATTTATACATCAACGGAAGCAACTTCCAAATTAAAACCTCAATAAATACACATACAGAGCTACTGAGAAAAACCAAATAAATTCAAAATAATACAACATGTAAACTGCTTACTAACCTTAAGAGTAGACTTCAAACATAGAATAAACATTAACATAAATTTAAATACTTGCAAACTGGTCTTCTCCCACTTTTTGTTTTCCTTTACCTGTAACAACAACTAGTAATAAAATACTGGTGAGCTATGAGACTCCATAAGTTATGCAACTTGAAATAGTATTTAAATTACATGATTATAAAATTCAGAACATTGAAAACATAAATAAAAGTTAGACTACTAGAGCAAACTTCATAAAATCTCATTTGACATTAATTAGTAACTTCTCTTACATCCATATTGAATATCAATTTTTCTCATTAAAAGATTTGGCTACTCATTCATTAATATATTCAATGGAGCCCAAGTAAACCTGACATTATGGCCATTGAATTACATAGAGGTCCCTTTTGCCTCTTTGAGGTCCTTTTTTGCCCCACCTTGTTGACTGTAATTACCAACCGAACAAAATGACCCCCGCTCCTGATCGACTCCACCTCATCCACGATCGCCCACGTTCGTTAAAACTGCTCCCACGACCTCTCTCCAACCGCCTCTAACGACACAAAATAGGAAAAGGACTCTCATTCCCGGGTACGCTCACAGAACCGCAAGAGATCGCAAGCAAAGAAATTCGGGACATACCTCTTCCAGGCGACATCTCTCCGAATCTCAATCTCGGCTTCAGTCGAAGACCCTTCAGCCTCCGTCGATCAAGCCAGACACCTCCGGCCCGACTGAAAGACCGCCGACCTCCTGCTCCGACGCTGAAGCCGCCGCCGTGCCCAAGCAACGTCGACCCCGACCCGTGCCCTAGCTGCCTCCATCTTCGAGCCCGGAACTGACTCAGTCGGACTTACCGACCTGCCGCCTCCGCTGAGCCTTCCGTCGACCGACCCGAGTCCCGCCGCCGTGTCCGATCCCGACCGACGAAGCCCTGTGCGTGACTTCCGCCTCCGATCCCTGCCCGATCAGGCTCTTCCCGATCCGCCTCCTCTCTGCTATATATTAGATATATATAATATATTATGTTATAAGTATATAGTATTATATATATATATATATATATATATATATATATATATATATATATATAATTTAAAAATAGAGAGGAGAGGCAAGAGGATTTTAAAATAGGTTTTGCGACATCAGAAGTTGAAGGAAGTCCCGGGGTTTAATTCGGTCCCCCGAAGCCCTCGATCGTCGAGCTAATCCGATCGAGGGATTGAAGACTTGAAGACTCAATCTCCTCGCCGTTGATTTGATCCGGTCGAGTCGAGCCAAAAGGGCAATTGCCCTCTTTACCTCCCGGCGCCGGGGAGGGGACGCCGGGAGGCTGCTGAAATTTTCTCAAAAATTTGGGACTTAGCCAAATTTTTAAGAAAATTGAAAATTGCTCAAATGATCATTTAATTAAATATATAATTATATTATTAATTAATTGATAAGTTAAATGACACAAAAAGGGGGATCGACAACAAACCACCAGTAATCGACAATCGTCTGCAACCATTCATCGTCAATTGGAAGATTTGAAGACCAATTCCGGGGCCCGACAACGCCCCGAAGCCCCCGGCCATTGACTATCTTTCAGGCCGGGCGGACTTGAAAGGGCAAATGCCCTCCTTACCTCCCGGCGCCGGGGAGGGGACGCCGGGAGGCTGCCGAATTTTTCTCAAATATTTGGGACTTAGAAAATTTTTGGACTCATACAAATTTTGAAAAAAGTGGAGAACATTCAATCAAGTAAAATAATTAATTTAATAATAATTTTAACCTAATATTTGATTAACTAATTAAATTGATAATCAACAAATTAAATGATCTAATTTAAACAAAATTACACTATTAATTAATTGATGTTTTAATTAATTAAATAAAAGAACTTACCTAAAAATCAAAATTGTAATTTAATATAAGATTTTAACTAACCTGAACTAAATAATTTGAAATCTCATTGGATTGAATAATGAACCTATTTACTAACTAAATAAATCAGAACTCTAACTTATTCAATTAAAACTCAAATCTAATTAAATAAGTATACAATAAATTCAATCTAAATGATGTAACAATTTTAAAATATAAATTAATCCCAAAATTCAACTCAAATCAAATTAAAATCTTTAAAATGGTTAATTGACTAATCTAATCTAATAACATCGAACTTCAACCAAATAAATGAGCAAATCAATTTAATACATTTAAAAGTTTTAAATTAATAAATTGAGCAAATTAAATTCTAATTAAAATTCATTTAATTAATCAACTTAATTAATTGATTAAAATAAAATAAAATACAGAAATGAATGCTTCCACTAATCCAGTTTATGTATAAACTCTCAAACTAAGCAACTCTCAAAACACAAAAGCTCTCTAACGGTTATGAAACTCTCTCCAATAAACCTCAAAGCTCTCTAAAAGCTATCCAACTGAGCAGCTAACAACTCTTGGAGCAAGAATAAGAGGCTTGTATCAAACAAATTAAACCACCTACGGGAGAGGATAGGGGAACTTGTAGCGAGCAAGATAATTCTCCTACGAACATGAGCACGATCTCATAATACTTATTGAGCAAACACCCTCTGCGAGCTATGCTAGATAATACTTTAAAGAGTCAAAATAAACTAAATGAAATAAGTGAAATCTAATACGACGCCACGCCACCGGATCCGCAACATGTGTGCAAGCGGACAAAAGGCGTTAGTAGGCCCTTAAATGAAATTTTGGGCTTCTAAATAAGATCACTTGCTTAAATGAATCATATTTAAATATTTTAAAATACCCCTTATGACCCCTTAAACTGAAACACAATACCCCCGCATGTGCTCCGATTTTCACATCTGAATTCCAAATCTAACAATTCGAGAATGCTACGCGGGTCTAAATTCAAGTTTCATCCTCCTCCTCAAAAGGACTGGAGTCGACACGACTTGAATTACAAAATTCCTCCCAAATTCTTATGAAAATACTATTGACTTTAACGTCACCCCGATGATGGCCGTGTTGACATAAAATCTCAACCGGAGGGGTCAAATCTCAAATCTAATAAAAGCCCGAATTCTTAACATGAAATGCATCACTTAAAAATTCAAAACTAAAAAACATCCACCTCCCGCAACCCTTTGTCGGGGGTGATAAATTTGAAATTAACCTCAGCTCACAAAGAGCGAATGCATGTCGGGTGTATCGCTAAGATTCATCCTCAAATAGTCTCTTGCCAATAGGGACGTGGCACGTGCCCTCTGATCGGGTGGTTTCGCCGCGAAATGGCACCATTATATTACGATCACGGCCAAAGCCCGTATGTTCCCTAAAGGCGTCAAACCCTTGAGCGATGAATCATAGGGTATAGTCGATAGGCATAAAGCCCTCTGTCAGCTAAGGTGGATTCAGATATATCCCCTTAGATAAACACCAACCCAGGTCTACAAGGTATTCTTGGACGAAGCAACCCATGGCTGCCGACAAGGTGCCTTCTGTCAGGTTGGGTCGACTACCTCCTCTGACAAAGTGGACCAGGGATCATGACAGCCCGGGACGACGGAACCATGGGATCTTGATCGGGCTCGTCTTCATTCCCCCCACCACCAGTTTTAAGTTCGTGGTGATAATTTCTAAATCATAAATTCAAATCTCAAATTCAAACCCTACAATTGTTGCTATTATACACTTGACTTAAGATCCATACGATCTCCTTAACGACTAGCCTTAATCGAAAGTTCTCTCTCGTTATCGGGAGGGGTAATTAACTATAGGGGCTTGCGCCTATAGGAAACCAGAACTCAGATCATAAAGTCCTCACAAAATGAGGGCGAAATCTCTGGGTAGTGTCTTATCTAAAACCTAATCTGCCTTCTGAAAATTCACCCGGAACCTAATCTCGTTAAAACTCTTCGCCATCATCATCATTAAACAAACAAGAAAAATAGACCGATGACGGAGGAGAGGCCGGGAACGCAATCAATGGAATTTTCAGAGCCCACAGATTTCTGGTGACTCCGCTGGGGACTGGTTTCTCTTTCCATCTTTGGCTAGATATACATAAATTATAATAACAACAAAAATGTTGAAATTCTAATAAATTTGTTAAAATCAGGGTTTTGAAATAATGCAATCAAATAAAATTTATTATATATATATTTATATATATAATATTTTATTCTGTCTAGTCTCTGCACTTTGAAAGTGTGGGGTGATGTATCAATTTTTGACTACTAACCCTTACCTTTCTTTTGTGCAGAATGGAACTACAGAATACTCCCTTTACCGTCCAATTGGGACGAGGCGCTAGCATCCAGCTAGCGAATGCCGTCATTAACACCGGAGACTCTGAAGCCACTATCCGATTTGGAAGTTTAGAGTTCTCTGCAGCTACTGCAATGGCTGCCGCCGTACCTATTCACGGCATGACTGTTCAAGGCCATTCTGCGAGGCCTGACTCTGCTGAAACTTATGCACGACGTGCCTATTCCGTGCAACAACCACGAGCTGCTAGAACTGCTACTGCTAAAGCAGTTCAACAAAATAGAACCTCTGTCTTCGAAAGATTATCGCAGCCCAAGGCCCCAACCACAGAGAGGGTCGTAACTGGAGGAAGAATATCCGTGGTACCTACTAGGGCCACCACTCTGCCAACCGTGTTATCTGCACCTGGAAAGGATGATGCTGAAGCCTCCTCATCTGGAGGAAGGCTCACAAGAAGGCAAAGGAGAAAGTTAAATGCCAAACTACGAGCTCAACAACCACTGCCAGTGCATCCATCAACACTCCCAGCCTTGGAACCAGAGGTTAACGTTCCCACCCATAACAAGTTTACAAATCTAAAATGGGTGAAGAGGAACAGCCCTACTGGCGAGTTGAAACAGTCATTTTGGGATCAGCAGCCCCAAACCCCTATTCCTCAAACGAAGAAGCATGAAACTCTGTCCGTCAGGGTGCACAGAGTTTTGAAAGTTGCAAAAGAAAATGGCCTGATAAGGAAGAAATATCAAAGGCCATCGACATTTAAGGATAGGAGGATCCCACAAAGAGATATACCAACTGCCACGATAGCTCAGGAGAAATCGAGATCAACTCCACGCGGTGAACATTGGAGCGTGAATCCTAGACCTCGTGTTCAGGATTCCACTATCAAAAGATCCCAGTGGAAGGGAAAAGAAATTTGGAGGCCGAGATCTCCTGAAAAAAGATCACTGCAAAAGAAAGTCAATATAGGCGTGACATCTGGTGCAGCCTCCCATAGATCCGCCTTTAATAAGAATCATCAACAATGGGTACCTAAGGAAAAGGTTCCTATTACTGACACTTGTAATAGTCGACACCTTGGAAAATTTTCCAAGGAATCCTATTGCCAGCCAACTTCAGCCTCTCGGAAAGAGGTCAATTTTGACCGTACTCCTCCAATTGAAGAAGTTCCTGTACCACATGCAGAGCCAGAGATCTACTGGAAGCGTTGCTCTGAGATTCAAGTACAAGAAAATGATGACGATGAAGATGAAGACACCATGGAAGTCGAGGTAGTTTACATGGTGGGGCATGGTGATGAGCCACATCAAACACGCGGCTACCGACGACGTAATGAAGCAGGGCCCACTTCTTCTAAAACAACAACATCCCAAGAAGATCAAGCTCAGGACGAGCAATTAGAAGAAGAAGAAGTCCCCTCGGGCGATGGACAAAATGATGATCAAGACAAAGAAGTGCTTGATGAGACATTAGCACAAGCACAAAGGCGTTTGAAACTCCAGATGAAAGAAAAAGATAAGGAGATATCCGATCTGAATAGTAAGATGATAGAAATGATGGCACAGATGACTGCGATGATGCAGTTAATGCAGAAGAACATCATTACTACTCCTGCATTTCCTCAACCAACTGACCATCATACATCGGGTCAGCCCGTTAATCAGCAGATATCCAATAGTGTTCCTACTAATTTGCCAACCGACCCAATACCTCAGGTGTCTGAAATTCGAATCACACCTGAAGGAGGAAATGAGGCTGATCGACTTGTTCATCTGCAAACTCACCACGATGTTGCAAATACATCTGAGCCAGTGATGACTCCGCAACTAGAATCAATAATCAATGAAAAGATTAAGGCTGTCATTGCCTCAGAGCAGGTAGAGAAGTTTGTGAGCAAGGGTCGCCCATATCCGGCCGAGTATGATCAGGTGCCCTACCCTAAAGGCTATTCAGTGCCTAAGTTTAATACTTTTAATGGCACCGGCAATCCTAAACAACACTTGGCTCAGTTTAAAGCAACATGTGAAAATACTGGGGGCGTTGATGCTCTGCTCTTCCGCCAATTCATTAGTAGTTTGACTGCAACTGCTTTTGAATGGTACACTGAGCTGCCCAATGATTCTGTTAAGACATTTTCAGAACTAGAGAATATGTTTGTAAAAAGGTTCGTCAGTGCTACGGAGAAGACTACTATCGCTGACCTTGCCTTAGAGAAACGAAAAAAGGGTGAGTCAGTGACAAAGTACATCACTCGTTGGCGTAATATGAGTATGAAATGCGAACAACAGTTAGAAGAGGAGCATGCTGTTCAACTACTTTTGGGAAACATCGATGATAAGATGTTGCCATTTTTATGTATGGCCTCTATCAGCACTTATCAAGAGCTACTGGACAGAGTAGCTAAGTTTGAAAAGTTGAACCTGTCCAAGTCTGAAAATTATTCAGATAGACCCCGAAGAAATAAAGTTGCAGATACTAGAAGGGATGAGATCTATTCTGCATCATCTTTAAGGATCGATAAAGAAAAATAATCTACTCCTAAAGATGATAAAGGAAGACAGTATTCTAAACCCCAGCCAAAACTAGTATTGGGAGGAAACAACAGGTCTCAAACTTTTCGTGATGGAGGAGAACGTTCGAAGCCAAGAACTGGTGATCGAATCACATCCCTTAAAGAGAAAATGAATAGAGAATATTCTTTTAAGAGGGAAAGTGTGGCAAAGTTATTCAAGCAAGCGCTTAATGCTGGTCTTGAATTACCTGAGTGTAAAAGACCAGAAGAAGCTGAGCAGAAAGATAATCCAAATTATTGCCCGTATCACCGAGTTATCAGCCACCCTATTGAAGATTGTTATGTCTTCAAAGACTGGCTTGAAAAGAAATATAGAGATGGTGAGTTCACGCTATCAAATAGCGTTCTAGTTCACCCAAAGAAGGAGTCTGTGAAGGTGATTGTGTCTTCTCCTATACCTCCAATGAAGGGAAGAGACGAAATGAAGGGAAAAATGATGCCAGAAAAAGATGGATGGCAGATTGCAATCTCCAAGAAGACACGAAAGATGATCAAACAACTAGAAGGAGTTCCTGGTGTAAAATGAAAATCCTCTACAGAACCAGTGCTTGAATTGAAAGGAAATCGAAATTCAGGTGCATCCACTCCCAGGTCATCAACTCGAAGACGTTCTAATACTAAGCGGTTCTATAAAACATTCTCTAAGAAGTCTGACAGCTCAAACAAGCGTAACAGGCTAAAGAAGAAGAGGACCGTGCTTCAAAAGATCATCAACAATTTGGAGGATTATCGTCAACCATTGAGACGACCCATAACACTTGCAGATTTTATGTCTGAGCTTCAAATAGACCAATCAAAAGTAGAAGATGATGAACAAGAAGATGAAGAATCACTCCATATAGAAACATGTCGAGTCATCTCAGTAGCATCGACTGCATGCCAAAGAGATTTTGTTAAAGATTACAATAGGGGTCAGATATCAATATCTTCTACAAAAATGACTGATAAAGTGACATCTGAGTCATGTTTGATGGTGCTGCAGACAAATGGTGACTCATAAGAAGAGTTGTGTTTTCCAAGTGACGATGAGTCAGATCAACAAATAGTTTCACGAGTGGAGCGTGTAAAGCTGAGTGAAGACTCTGAACATATAACAAAATCTTCATCAGAAGAGGCTGAGTCAAGTGAGGTGGCTCAAGTACAATTGAGAAGTGGCAAAGTGGTGCCACCGCCACTAAAAAAGGGGTTATCAAGCAAAGATAAGGGAAAATATATAATCATTAATGAAGAAATCATCCATAAAGATCATAAGAAGAAATATGATACAAATAAAGGGATAGAATATAATATCATTTCCCATTTAAAAAAAATCCCAGCACAGCTCAGTATCTATGAAGCTCTCCTAATGTCAAAAGATCTTCGAGAAACTTTAATACAGGCTCTCAAAAATTCAGAGAGATATGAAGCATATTTTGCAGAAAGATGTTTGAGCGAAGTTCTTCATGCCAGAAATGAACCCGTTGTCACGTTCTCTGAAGAAGATCTCATGTTGGGGACTACGGAACATAATCGTCCTTTATATGTTACGGTAGAAAGTGATGGCATCATAATCAAACGAATCTTGATTGACCCCGGGTCTTCAATAAATCTCATGAGCTTACGCACGCTAAGATCATTGTCCCTAGATATCCAACATCTCGGGCCAGATAAACTTATGGTGCACGGTTTCAATGAGAAAGGGCAAAAAACTATAGGGTTATTTGTCCTTCCCCTAAAATTTGGAGAGCTGTGCACCGAAGCCAAGTTTCATATTATTGATGCAGACACTTCATTCAAGGCACTCTTGGGTAGACCTTGGCTCCATGAGAATGGTCTTATTCCATCAACAATGCACCGATGCATGAAATATTGAAAGGATGGAGAAGAGTATCGGATCTCTGGGGATATACAACCCTTCGTAGTTCACGAAGTGAAAATTTATGATGATGCAAAATACTTCATTCCAAATGAAGTAAAACCGACAAAATTTTTTGAAGCTAAAGCATCGACATCAAAGAGTACAAAATAACCCAAAGAAGTTGAAGAAAAGAAGACAGGAAGGAAGAGCGTGCCACCCAATTTTCCTAAAAAGACTAATACATTGCCTAAATCAAATAAAGTTGTACTTCATTTAGGAAGTGACACGGAAGAAGATGATGACATCTCTGAAACCTACAAGCCTTTGGTTAACGAAAAGTCAAAGGAAAATGCTTTTGTAGTCACACTGATCCCTCATCAACACTTCAGAGAAATAGTATCCCGTGAGGTTCATAATGTTGAAGAGCTTAAAACATTTTATGTACCTCCCCTACACGGAAGTAGAGGACCAGGAAGCTTATTTTATAAATTTGGAGAATATCAAGAAGAGAATCTCAATGAGCATGGAAATTTCAATGAAGATGTAGAGATAATTCCTACAGAAATGCCCAGATATTGTCCCAAAAGAATTCAGTAGATGATACGGAAAGCTGGAATTCATAATATGGTTACTTGGCGACGAGCACGTTTCTTTCAAAGAATGTGGTGCCAAGAATTATCAAAGATGGGTAGTCGCGATACAAAAGGTCTTGGATTTATCACAGCAGAACATACTCAGAAAAATACATGTTACACGGTAAAAGATAAACATCTGACTACTGAAGACGCAGATACGAATGAAGAAAAAGATATGGAAGATAAACCTGCACCAGAAGAACTTGAAGATGGTGGACAGGCCGCTACCATGGATGAACTGAAAGAAATAAACTTGGGAACTGACGAGGACCCTCGCCCGACTTTTATCAGTGCTCTTCTTTCCAAGAATAAAGTTGAAAAGATGAAAGCGTTACTCAGTGAATTCAGGGACTGCTTTGCTTGGACATACGATGAAATGCCAGGCTTATCCCCTGATATAGCTGTTCATAAACTAGCCATTAAACCAGGTGCAGTACCTGTAAAACAAGCTCCAAGGCGAATGAGGCTAGAAATCGAAGAACAAGTGATTGCATAAACTAAGAAGCTTATCGAAGCAGGTTTCATTCGAGAAGAGAAATATGCTGATTGGATAGCCAATATTGTCCCAGTAAAAAAGAAGAACGGACAAATTCGTATATGTATTGACTATCGAGACCTGAATAAGGCATGTCCAAAAGATGACTTTCCACTTCCAATATCAGAATTGCTGGTTGACAATACGTCCAACTACGACATATTCTCATTTATGGATGGATCGTCGGGCTACAACCAAATCAGAATGGCACCTGAAGATGAGAAACATACATCTTTTAGGACTCCCATCAGCATATTCTGCTACACAGTTATGTCATTTGGCTTGAAAAATGCTGGAGCTACATACCAAAGAGCTATGACACATATATTTGACGACCTCATCCACCAGAAAGTCGAATGCTATGTGGATGATCATGTTGTCAAAAGTATAGATCGAAAAGATCATTTTGAAGATTTGAGAATTGTATTCGAGAGGATTAGAAAATTCAATATCAAAATGAACCCGCTCAAATGTGCCTTCGGAGTTTCCTCAGGAAAGTTTCTTGGGTATGTGGTACGACATGGAGGGATTGAGGTTGATCCTAACAAAGTCAAGGCAATTATAGAAATGCCACCTCCAAAAAGTCTTCGCCAACTCCATTCTTTACAAGGACAACTTGCATTCATACGGCGGTTTATCTCAAATCTATCTGGCAGATGTCAACCATTTGCAAAGCTGATGAAGAAAGATGTTCATTTCAAATGGGATGATGAATGTCAAGAAGCTTTTGACAGTATCAAGAGATATCTGTTAAGCCCGCCTATTCTTGCAGCACCAATTTCAGGAAAACCTCTTATTCTATACACCGCAGTGTTGGAAGAGTCCCTTGGGGCATTGCTAGCTCAGCATAATGAAGAAGGAAAAGAAAATGCACTCTACTACATCAGTCGAAGATTGATTGGAGCAGAGATACGTTACTCTCCAATTGAGAAACATTGTCTGGCACTGATTTTCGCAGTTCAAAAACTCCGCCACTATATGCTGTCTCATAAAATTACGCTGATATCAAGAATCGATCCGCTGAAGTTCTTAATGACAAGACCAGTGTTAACAGGTCGACTTGCCAGGTGGGCAGTGATACTTCTGCAGTTTGATATCACATATCTTCCACAAAAGGCAGTAAAAGGGCAAGTGTTAGCAGATTTTCTTGCCGCACATCCCGTTCCTGCAGATTCACCGCTCAATGATGATCTACCCGATGAACAAATTTTAGTTGTCCAAGAAGGAGAGAAGTTACAAATATGGGAAATGTATTTTGATGGTGCATCGTCAATTAAACCTGCCCAACCTCCAAACCTCCCAAAAGCTCGAGCTGGTGTCGGTCTTATCTTCATAGCACCTAATGGAGGGATAATGAGATTTTCATTTGGTTTAACTGAACCCAGAACCAACAACGAAGCAGAATATGAAGCTTTAATAACGGGCATCGAGATCGCTATTTCAATAAAAATTCAAAACCTCAAAATTTTTGGTGATTCTCAGCTCATTATAAATCAAGTACTGGGTATCTATAAAATCGGCAGAGTCGGGTTGATTTACTATCATAAACGAGTCCTTGAACTCTTGAAGCAAATTACAAATGTTACATTGATTCAAGTATCTCGAGCCCATAATAGTAAAGCAGATTCTTTAGCAAAACTCGCTAAGGAAATGGCAAGCATGAATGACGAGCCAGTGCTAATCAGTGTCAACACTCGTCGAGTACTAGAGCCAGCAATTCTATGTTCCCTGCAGGCAGAGGGGTCAACAAATTTAAGCCAGCAGGATACAACTTCGATTGTTCCTCAACCTCCCCAACAAATTATCCCTAAAAATCAAATATATAAACCTCCAATATTTACAAGAAAAAGATTTGGCAGAACCTCTGAATCCTGGCTTGAATGCCTAGAGGTTGAAGAGCAAAATGACTGGAGGCAGCCTTTCATCGACTACTTCAGAGAAGGCAAACTCCCGACAGATAAATCATTAGCTACACAGATCAAAAAGAGAGCGTTGCGATATACATTTGTTAACAACACGTTATATCGAAGATCGTTTGATCAAATGTGGCTACGATGTTTAGGGAGAGATGAAGCTGATAAAGTTATCTCTGAAGTTCACGAAGGACTATGTGGCGCACATCAATCGGGTCCTAAAATGGCCATTAAAATTAAAAGAATGGGTTATTACTGGCCATCAATGGTAAAAGATTGCACCAATCATGCAGATTTATGTCATGAATGTCAAATTCATGGCAATATTATACACCAACCTCCAAATCCTTTACACCCTACTATAGCCTCCTGGCCTTTTGAATGTTGGGGGACAGATGTAATAGGTCCAATTGATCCACCGTCATCTGCTGGACACCGCTTTATATTAGCTGCAATAGATTATTTTTCTAAATGAGCTGAAGCAGTTCCATTTAGAGAAGTCACTGCTCATCATGTGATCAACTTCTTTACTCATAATGTTGTCTACAGATTTGGTGTACAATGCCGCATAATATCAGACAACGGTCCAGCTTTTAAAAGCATTAAGATTTATAAATTTATTGAGCGACATAAAATCGATTGGCGATATTCATCGATTTATAATCCAAGAGCGAATGGATTGGCAGAAGCTTTCAATAAAACACTAGTAAAGCTACTCAAGAAAATTCTCACTAAGAATAAAAGAGAGTGGCATACTAAAATGGCAGAAGCATTATGGGCATATCGTACTACATACAAGACACCAACGAAAGCAACTCCTTATGCATTGGTGTTTGGAGCTGAAGCTGTGTTGCCTCTTGAAGTTGAATTGCCGTCACTTCGGATAGCTGTTCAGTACGACCTCACAGAAGAATAAAATGCTCGCCTACGAATGGAGGAGCTTGGCGCACTGGATGAAGTCCGACTCCAAGCTCAACAAAATTTAGAAATTTATCGAGCAAAAATGATAAAATCTTTCGACCGTATGGTATGCCCTCGAGCATTTCAAGAAGGAGAATTGGTCCTGGTGCTAAGAAGACCAATTATCCCACACCGAAGAATGGGTGGTAAATTCGAGCCAAACTGGGAAGGCCCTTTTGTCATCGAGAAGGTGTACCAGGGAGGAGCCTACCAACTCATCGATATAGAAGGTCGATGACCTATGCCCCCGATCAATGGGAGATATCTCAAGAAATACTATTCTTAGAGAAAACAAGCTAAAGATTATTCCCTCACAAAGAAAGATTATATTTCTAAGTTATCTTAGAAATTCTCCCACAAGATAGGGGGCATTTTTTTTAAATAAAAAAAAATGCCAAAATCCTGATGACATTTAGAAGTTCCCTTTAAGACAGGGGGCATTTTAAATATTTATTTGGGTTAACATCGATCCCCAAATAAATATTTAAAATCATTCAGAATGCTATTACTGCATAAATACAGGGCAGAAGCTCAAAAGCCGGTGACTTCAAGCAAGCAAATATGCAATAATCGAAGATTCATCTCCAAATTTGTCAAAATCCCGAAGTTCAAATGAAGAGTCTTTTGGTCTGATAACTTCAGCAAATCAAATCTGACAAGTATGACGTGTTATAGTACAAGTCTAATGCTCAAACAGGTATAAAATCAGTCTCAACAAGCCTATATGCGGCCGAGCCACTGACAGTTTTACCTACTCAAAAAGCCATGATAAGAGGCCGTAGTAGGAATACACCTGTTTTCTTAGCCCGATGACAAATACTACTAAGCTTGATATTTGTCAAGTTTATAAAATCAAAATATTTAGATTCAGAAGATTTTCTCAACTAATAAGTAGATTGAGGCAAAATTCAGAAGAAGATTCTCAATCAACTCAAAGGCACCAAGCCACAATGAAAATTGTTGTCAACTTAGAGGCATTTCCTTCAATAAATCTGTCAAGCACAAAGTTAAGATCGAAGGAACTTCTCTTCTTCAGCATGTCCGATAAAGCACAAAGCTCAGGATCGAAGGAGTCATCCTGCAGTTCTTATAGAGCCATAGGCTGAACTAAGGGAATGTTGTCATCATCAAAGTCCTCCATGCATAAAGCCCTTGACAGATGACTATTTGCCACCGACCTAACACAAATCTAAAAAGTGTATAGGTCACCGATATGGATTCTTTATCAAGCCCATGAAAGCACAAAGCTAGGGCAGAAGAAATGTTAATTCCTGACAAATCAAGAAGATAAATAAGGGATATCAAAAAAAATCCTCTACGTGACATCTAAAATCAAATTTTAGAGATCCGTAGGGTCAAATAGCTTACAACAAACATGATCTGCTACAAGGCGCATATCATATTTGTTGGGGGGCATTTGTTGACTGTAATTACCAACCGAACAAAATGACCCCCGCTCCTGATCGACTCCACCTCATCCACGATCGCCCACGTTCGTTAAAACTGCTCCCACGACCTCTCTCCAACCGCCTCTAACGACACAAAATAGGAAAAGGACTCTCATTCCCGGGTACGCTCACAGAACCGCAAGAGATCGCAAGCAAAGAAATTCGGGACATACCTCTTCCAGGCGACATCTCTCCGAATCTCAATCTCGGCTTCAGTCGAAGACCCTTCAGCCTCCGTCGATCAAGCCAGACACCTCCGGCCCGACTGAAAGACCGCCGACCTCCTGCTCCGACGCTGAAGCCGCCGCCGTGCCCAACCAACGTCGACCCCGACCCGTGCCCTAGCTGCCTCCATCTTCGAGCCCGGAACTGACTCAGTCGGACTTACCGACCTGCCGCCTCCGCTGAGCCTTCCGTCGACCGACCCGAGTCCCGCCGCCGTGTCCGATCCCGACCGACGAAGCCCTGTGCGTGACTTCCGCCTCCGATCCCTGCCCGATCAGGCTCTTCCCGATCCGCCTCCTCTCTGCTATATATTAGATATATATAATATATTATGTTATAAGTATATAGTATTATATATATATATATATATATATATATATATATATATATATATATATAATTTAAAAATAGAGAGGAGAGGCAAGAGGATTTTAAAATAGGTTTTGCGACATCAGAAGTTGAAGGAAGTCCCGGGGTTTAATTCGGTCCCCCGAAGCCCTCGATCGTCGAGCTAATCCGATCGAGGGATTGAAGACTTGAAGACTCAATCTCCTCGCCGTTGATTTGATCCGGTCGAGTCGAGCCAAAAGGGCAATTGCCCTCTTTACCTCCCGGCGCCGGGGAGGGGACGCCGGGAGGCTGCTGAAATTTTCTCAAAAATTTGGGACTTAGCCAAATTTTTGAGAAAATTGAAAATTGCTCAAATGATCATTTAATTAAATATATAATTATATTATTAATTAATTGATAAGTTAAATGACACAAAAAGGGGGATCGACAACAAACCACCAGTAATCGACAATCGTCTGCAACCATTCATCGTCAATTGGAAGATTTGAAGACCAATTCCGGGGCCCGACAACGCCCCGAAGCCCCCGGCCATTGACTATCTTTCAGGCCGGGCGGACTTGAAAGGGCAAATGCCCTCCTTACCTCCCGGCGCCGGGGAGGGGATGCCGGGAGGCTGCCGAATTTTTCTCAAATATTTGGGACTTAGAAAATTTTTGGACTCATACAAATTTTGAAAAAAGTGGAGAACATTCAATCAAGTAAAATAATTAATTTAATAATAATTTTAACCTAACATTTGATTAACTAATTAAATTGATAATCAACAAATTAAATGATCTAATTTAAACAAAATTACACTATTAATTAATTGATGTTTTAATTAATTAAATAAAAGAACTTACCTAAAAATCAAAATTGTAATTTAATATAAGATTTTAACTAACCTGAACTAAATAATTTGAAATCTCATTGGATTGAATAATGAACCTATTTACTAACTAAATAAATCAGAACTCTAACTTATTCAATTAAAACTCAAATCTAATTAAATAAGTATACAATAAATTCAATCTAAATGATGTAACAATTTTAAAATATAAATTAATCCCAAAATTCAACTCAAATCAAATTAAAATCTTTAAAATTGTTAATTGACTAATCTAATCTAATAACATCGAACTTCAACCAAATAAATGAGCAAATCAATTTAATACATTTAAAAGTTTTAAATTAATAAATTGAGCAAATTAAATTCTAATTAAAATTCATTTAATTAATCAACTTAATTAATTGATTAAAATAAAATAAAATACAGAAATGAATGCTTCCACTAATCCAATTTATGTATAAACTCTCAAACTAAGCAACTCTCAAAACACAAAAGCTCTCTAACGGTTATGAAACTCTCTCCAATAAACCTCAAAGCTCTCTAAAAGCTATCCAACTGAGCAGCTAACAACTCTTGGAGCAAGAATAAGAGGCTTGTATCAAACAAATTAAACCACCTACGGGAGAGGATAGGGGAACTTGTAGCGAGCAAGATAATTCTCCTACGAACATGAGCACGATCTCATAATACTTATTGAGCAAACACCCTCTGCGAGCTATGCTAGATAATACTTTAAAGAGTCAAAATAAACTAAATGAAATAAGTGAAATCTAATACGACGCCACGCCACCGGATCCGCAACATGTGTGCAAGCGGACAAAAGGCGTTAGTAGGCCCTTAAATGAAATTTTGGGCTTCTAAATAAGATCACTTGCTTAAATGAATCATATTTAAATATTTTAAAATACCCCTTATGACCCCTTAAACTGAAACACAATACCCCCGCATGTGCTCCGATTTTCACATCTGAATTCCAAATCTAACAATTCGAGAATGCTACGCGGGTCTAAATTCAAGTTTCATCCTCCTCCTCAAAAGGACTGGAGTCGACACGACTTGAATTACAAAATTCCTCCCAAATTCTTATGAAAATACTATTGACTTTAACGTCACCCCGATGATGGCCGTGTTGACATAAAATCTCAACCGGAGGGGTCAAATCTCAAATCTAATAAAAGCCCGAATTCTTAACATGAAATGCATCACTTAAAAATTCAAAACTAAAAAACATCCACCTCCCGCAACCCTTTGTCGGGGGTGATAAATTTGAAATTAACCTCAGCTCACAAAGAGCGAATGCATGTCGGGTGTATCGCTAAGATTCATCCTCAAATAGTCTCTTGCCAATAGGGACGTGGCACGTGCCCTCTGATCGGGTGGTTTCGCCGCGAAATGGCACCATTATATTACGATCACGGTCAAAGCCCGTATGTTCCCTAAAGGCGTCAAACCCTTGAGCGATGAATCATAGGGTATAGTCGATAGGCATAAAGCCCTCTGTCAGCTAAGGTGGATTCAGATATATCCCCTTAGATAAACACCAACCCAGGTCTACAAGGTATTCTTGGACGAAGCAACCCATGGCTGCCGACAAGGTGCCTTCTGTCAGGTTGGGTCGACTACCTCCTCTGACAAAGTGGACCAGGGATCATGACAGCCCGGGACGACGGAATCATGGGATCTTGATCGGGCTCGTCTTCATTCCCCCCACCACCAGTTTTAAGTTCGTGGTGATAATTTCTAAATCATAAATTCAAATCTCAAATTCAAACCCTACAATTGTTGCTATTATACACTTGACTTAAGATCCATACGATCTCCTTAACGACTAGCCTTAATCGAAAGTTCTCTCTCGTTATCGGGAGGGGTAATTAACTATAGGGGCTTGCGCCTATAGGAAACCAGAACTCAGATCATAAAGTCCTCACAAAATGAGGGCGAAATCTCTGGGTAGTGTCTTATCTAAAACCTAATCTGCCTTCTGAAAATTCACCCGGAACCTAATCTCGTTAAAACTCTTCGCCATCATCATCATTAAACAAACAAGAAAAATAGACCGATGACGGAGGAGAGGCCGGGAACGCAATCAATGGAATTTTCTGAGCCCACACACCTGCTATGCTAATTTCATTTCTTTGGGGTCCCTTTTGCCCCACTTACAAGGTAGTTACATATTTGGGAACCCTTTTGTCCCAACTATCCTTATAAATCATACATCATCTATATAGCCAAACTTTATGTTAAATTGATATTCAATACACTTTTATAACATAACTCATACTTGCATTATTGCTTTCATAAAGATCTTTACATGCTACTTATTTGCATAATGAAGTTGTGTACCATATGTTAAGAATGGAGATTCGCTCCAAAATATTTCCAACTAGAAAAATCTTTAATGAAACATAACAACTCTTAATTGAAAGTCTTATGATTCACATATATAAGAGGTCTTTCATATATGGAAACCAGGTTAGGAATATTCTTTAGCCAAAGAATTACTTGTAATGCATATTTCTCTTGCATTCATTCAAATACTCATATACAATATAAAATTTACGAGAATTTCATTTAAAACTTTAATTTGCGTTACTTACCTCCTTGTCGAGGAGTCTCCTCCAATTCTCTATTTCGAATTCTTCTACGATTGTAAGTCACCTACAATTCTCTTACAATCTTATAAATATGAAAAATCTATTATTCCATTAAATGTATAACATTAACTTGATTAACATAGAGCTTACCATAAAACTTTCTTTATTCATATATCTGGTGAATCCTAAAACACATTTAGGATACAATTCTTTAGAACATTGTTGCATTTAGGGAATGTAAAAGATAACTACCAACATCAGAATTCTTACCTCCTTCTTTAAACTTTCTCTTTAAATCTTCCTTCACTGTTGCCTCAATTAATTTGCACACTTACATCCAACTACAATTCATCATACAGTTCCATATTAATCACATCCCATTTTTGTTACAGTTTTCAAATAACTTCAATTTCACGTACCTAGATTGCTATTTTTTCTTTCCTTCACAGCCACAAGAAAGTTCCTTCATCACTATGCCAAAATCTTCTTCACAGCCGCTCCTTTTTTCCTTTATAATGTTTGAAAACACTGCCGAACTGTTCTACAGAGATTCCACCACTATACCGAACTGCTCTGTGCACTATACCGAATTTTTGCTACAGAATTTCACCCACAGCCTTCCACTCCTACGGAACCCGAAAAGAAGAATTCTGAAATTCTCCTCTTTCGTTACTAGCACCCGTAAACAGGCATCTGTTCAAGACTACTGAATAAAGGAGTAGTTTCACGATATCTAATCCTATGCTAAGTCTTCAAACAATGCATCCCTTAGATTAACCATCAGCCACGTATGTTTTTATTAGTGGCTATTTAGGAATAATATAATTCATCATCTTATTGCTATATTAGTGGATTGCTATCAATTTAAATACTGATTATAGAAAAATTACTTTAACAGTAATTAAATTATCTTATAATTATAGTTGAATTATATTTTACTATACATTATAATCAAAATATATTAATTAAACTTATTTAAATTTTAAAAGACGTAATTACCTGAATTTCTGGTTCTTACATTGGCAGCATTTGAGGGGTTGATGATTAGCAGCCTATCTAAAGGCTGATTTCGAAGAGCAACTGTAGCTGGTAGGTTGCCAAAGATGGCATGTTAGCTGCAAAAGTAATGGGGAGCATCCACTTGGCCTTGGATTGGTGACATGACAATGTATTACTGATTTGGAGCTTACGTCCTCTACCAATTTAGTACTTATTTAATTTAATTTACGCAATAGTATTTTCTTTCCTTTCTCACTTCAGTGCGATTTATTTCTTCTAATTTTTTACCCTTTGTGAAATTCTATAAATAGGGCTATGTTTTGGCCAAGTAATTATCATGGAATATTCCACTCTTTTTCCTGCCAAAATTCTCTTTCACTTCTTTCTTACATGATATTAATATAAATTCTATGGTGACTGACTATTACAAGTGGTTCTCTAGCAAAGCAGAGTTCTATTCTCCCTTTATCTTACTAAGGCTTATCATCATTTCTAGAGTCTCTATAGAGAACTCATAGCTTCAAATCGATTCATGTTTCATGCAAACTAAATGGGAAGAACTTCTTTCAATAGCCTCTATCAGTTCAGATGGTGATTTGGCGAAGAGGAAAGATTGTATAACTAAATTCTACCATTTGTCAACTTAAAAAATGTTCGTGATACACTTCGTGGGGGGGGGGGGGGGGGGGGGGGGGGCGCTGTTTAGGAAGGTTCCTAATCAAGTGGGAGTTGTTTAGGAAAGTTTCTAATTAAGAAAAATTATTTAGGAAGGTTCCTAATCAAGAGGGAGTTGTTTAGAAAATTTTCTTAATTGTGTTTGTGCTATTTAGAAAGTATTTATTTGTTTAGGAAGGTTTTCTAAAATATGTTTAATTGTTTAAGAAAGTTTCCTAAATCAGGTTTAGTTGTTTAAGATGGTTTCTTAAATCATGTTTAGTTATTTAAGGTTTTTTTAATTATGTTTATGTAGATTATGAATGTTCTATTTATTTAGAAATATTTTCTAAATTATGTTCATGTTGATTAGGAAGGTTCTATTTATTTAGAAATGTTTCCTATATTATGCTTATGCTAAATAGGAAGGTTCTAATTGTATTATTGTATTCTAGGGCTATTTAAAGGAGAGTTTGTCTATGGTTTAGGGATGATATGGCTGAGTTTATTTTCCTAGTGTTTGTTGTGAGTTCCTAACGGCGTCTAGGGTTTGTGGGAGAGTTGATTGATAGGAAATACTTGTGTTCGCAAGTATTCCTATCGGAAATACTTGAGTTCGCAAGCAACCCTAACACTAAATTGGTAAAAAACAGCGAGAAAGAACACAATATGATAGTGAAAATAATTCAAACAGTAAATTTTATTATATAAGATAAAACAACACAAACGGAAAGCAAAGATACAATTGATCCTCTATTCGAGAGGAGGATCGTCTCTCCCAAATCTCTAGACAAGAGTCTAGAGCCCAAACCCAAAGAGACTACAAGAGAACAATAATCCAAAGCATGCCTAGCTCTACCCCCCTCATCCCCTTTAAATAGCCCTTTTCCACCTCCTTACTAACCTCCTTATAACTTTCCTAATATAAGATATTATTTGATTAATACAAAAGATATCAAATCTATTTAATTAATCAAATCTACTTTCATAATATAAGATATTATTTGATTAATACAAAAGATATCAAATCTTTTTAATTAATCAAATCCTCTTTCCTTATTGGTTTGCCCCCTCTCTCTCTCCTCTTTTTGCCGCCATAGTGGGCCCCACTCCTAAGTGGGCGGTGCCGGCCCTATGGAACCGACCTAATAATACCGCCCTCCCAATGAATCACCTTGTCCTCAAGGTGGACATATGCTCGTGTTCCCGTGGAGGTGGCCATCCTTGAGGTGGCTGAAAAACCTTATCGGATTGCTGAATCAAGGGCTGCACTGAAAGAGAAACATTCCTTCCCTCCTTCAATCTGATCACCTCTAGCCTGTGTAGCCCCACCAGATAAGCTTCACCCAACTCCTTGATAGTCCTTTCCATAGTTTTGAGAGACACCATGAATTTGGATAACCCTGCATCCCCCCTAATCATCACCTTTCTTCCATCTATCATCATCTCCATCGTGAGGGTGCCCCAATTGATCTTGGTGTTCCCTAGGGTTTGTAGGCACTTCATCCCTAGGATGACATCAGCACTCCCTAGCTCCAGTGGAAGAAAGTCCTCCCTTACTTGAATGTCCTGGATGGTTAATACCATTCCTCTACAGATCCTCTGGCTTTTCTCCATCTTCCCAGTGCCCATCATAACCTCATAACAACTGGTATCTACTAATTTCACTCCCAGTTGGTCGACGACCTGAGTGGAAATGAAATTGTGGGTAGCCCCACTATCAATCAGAATCACCACCTCTTTGCCCTCTATCTCCCCTTTCATCTTCATGGTATGATTTGTAGTGAGTCCTACAACCGAGTTCAGAGAAATTTCTGCCAGATCTAGATGCAGCTTGTTCTCCATCTTTCTCTCACCTCTCTCCTCAGTTTCCTCATCATCACAGACGGTGAGAACCTGAAGAGTTCGATTCCTACATCTGTGCCCTGGAGTATACTTCTCATCACACCGGAAACAAAACCCCTTTGCCCTCTTCTCCTGCATCTCCTTCTCTGTCAGCCTCTTGAAATTTTCCTCACTATCTCCTACTGGCTTCTCCCTAGTGGTGTCATGAATTCCTCCTGATGCCGGACCCTTGGGTGCTAAATGAGTAGTCGTCATCCTGTAAGTGCTTCCTGTGCTGTTACTCCTGGCTCCCCTCTCCAGATTTCTCTGATTTTCAACTAGCTGTGCCAACTTCATGGCCTCCCCCAAGTCACGAGGCATCAGAACCTTCACTGCTGCTCGGATCTCTACCTTCAACCCCTTCATGAAATTCCCCTCCAGTACAGTCTCTGATAATCGCTCCACCCTACTGGCCAGGTGCTCAAACCGCTCCTGGTAGTCTGCTACTGATCTCTCCTGTGTCAGAGCAAAGAACTGCTCATAGAAATCTCCTATCCGGTCGGTTTGGAAACGTTCTATTATGCAGTCCTTGAATTCCCTCCAATTCCTAATAGGTCTCCTCTGGTCTCTCCACTGGTACCATGACAGCGCCTTCCCTTCCAAACATAAGCCTGCGGCAGTCAACTCCTCTTCCGTTAGCCCATTGACGACAAAGCATCTCTCCACCTTATAAATCCACCCATAAGCATCCTCTCCTTCGAATATGGGCATCTTCAACTTCCTCACCTTCTGGTCACTACCATCCCCCCTGATCCTTCCATAGTTTCCCCTCTCCCAAGCGCTAGGCCCTCCCCAAGTTTCCCAGTCTTCCCTTGCCCTGCCATAGCCCTCACCCTCTTCGAAATCCCCCATTCTTTCTTTAAAATCAGCACCTCGGCGACCATAGTATCCCTCTCAGCACTCCTCATATCCACCTCCTCTTTCTTCCCTCTGGACAGGCTCCAGATGGGGTCTTCTTCTTTCTCCTTCCATGATTTCCACCTCATTGTCCTCCCTATGAATTTCAGAATTCGTACTTTTTCTTTCCATCGCTCTTGCCACAAAAGCCGCCGTTTGGTTTTGAACGTCCAGCATTTTCTTCATGTCCCGGAGATCGGCGACTTGTCCTTCCATGGAGGAAATCCTTTCCTCCACCGTTGTTTTGATTTGATTCATCTCCCCTTCAATCCTTTCCTCCGAAGCATCCACTTTTTTGACCGCCATCACAATCTGGAGTTTGTAGATTTACAAAATCTGGCTTTGAGACTCCAAAAACAACAATTTTTCCTCTTTCTGGGCAAAAAATCACCGCTGAAATTTGTCAAAAACCACCCTCCACCGGTCCCAAGACTTGCTCTGATACCAATTTGATAGGAAATACTTGAGTTCGCAAGTATTCCTATCGGAAATACTTGAGTTCGCAAGCAACCCTAACACTAAATTGGTAAAAAACAGCGAGAAAGAACACAATATGATAATGAAAACAACTCAAACAGTAGATTTTATTATATGAGATAAAACAACACAAACGGAAAGCAAAGATACAATTGATCCACTATTCGAGAGGAGGATCGTCTCTCCCAAATCTCTAGACAAGAGTCTAGAGCCCAAACCCAAAGAGACTACAAGAGAACAATAATCCAAAGCATGCCTAGCTCTACCCCCCTCATCCCCTTTAAATAGCCCTTTTCCACCTCCTTACTAACCTCCTTATAACTTTCCTAATATAAGATATTATTTGATTAATACAAAAGATATCAAATCTATTTAATTAATCAAATCTACTTTCCTAATATAAGATATTATTTGATTAATACAAAAGATATCAAATCTTTTTAATTAATCAAATCCTCTTTCCTTATTGGTTTGCCCCCTCTCTCTCTCCTCCTTTTGCCGCCATAGTGGGCCCCACTCCTAAGTGGGCGGTGCCGGCCCCATGGAACCGACCTAACATTGATCTACCTTTCGAATAGTAGGTCAATTGTATCTTGCTTTATTATTGAAGGAGAAATAAGAAAATAAGCCTTATCTTTGTGTTCTTATGCTGTTCTTCTCTTTTATTTATTATTTTTTACTTCCAAAATGCATCAGTTTGACCCTTCCTTTTCATTATGAGGTGCTAACAATACCTTAATATCTCGCCTTATCAATTCTATAGAAGAGCACATTTGATTATTGTATTTTATCTACAGAACTGTAAAAGCAATTTGGAAGAAAGTCAACCTATTCAGATTGTCAACTTTTTGCACGAATGTGTGAATTATGAGAATAAGCTCGTGACCTCCAGCAAAGAAGCAAGAGTGTCACAAAACACTTCATTACTACCACAATTATTTGATAAGAAATGCGTATCTATGAGCTAAATGATTAGTGCAAAGAGTGCAGAAGTAAATATACCGAACTTATGGAGAGAACATGAACTCTGACTTCATTGTAGATCTTAACAAGGATCTAGATGTGGTGCATGGAAGAATCTTAGGGATTTATCTATGTTGACCCCTATACGATGAACCACGCGCAAGAGGAGCAAAACTAGCAAATCTAACGATGCGCTCTTTGACGAAACACATTACTTGAAAGGTCAAATGACCTCCAATTGTCAAACGGACTATGCTGTTATGACCAGGACATCGAATTCTTCTAGGTCGAGGCCCCTTGCAGTCAAATTATACGAGATTGGTATAAAGGGACGACCGACGCTCGAAATTGATGAAGAACGATACCCAAATGATTTTCAATTGACGAACGGATTGCGCCATTGTGTTCGGAACATCGTCGACATTCAAAATATACATCTTATTTGATTAATCGAGATCGGCCGAGGCGGTGGCATAGATCCCAATGTGACAACATGTATATCGAGAGAAAGAAACCTCGATACTATCCAAACGACCTCTGATCGCAAAATGGACTGCATCGTTGTGCTCAAAATGTCTTCAATAGTTAGAAATCACATTTTGTTTGCCCAAATGGGATCATTCCGAGTGGTGGCATGAATCTCAAAGCGATGACATGCAAATCGAGGATTTTAGCATGCGACGCTACTCAAATAACATTCGATTATCGAACGGATAGCGCCGTTTTGTCCGGAACATTATCAACCTCTAAAAACTACATTTTGTTTATTCAATTTGGAGCATCCAGAATGGTGGCATGAATCCCGAGGCAACAGCACAAGTCTCAAGGAAAATCGGCCTCGACGCTGTCCAAATGATGTCCATTTGCGAAACGGATTTCACCATTGCTACAAGATTATCGTAAATACTCAAGAACTATATTTTTTATATTTAATTAGGATCATCCGGATTGGTGGCATGAATTTCGAGACAAAACATGCATATCGTGGAAAGAGACCTCGACACTATCCAAATGACCTCCGATCGTGAAACGGATTTCGCCATTGCGTCCAGAACATCCCAAATACCTAAGAACACCAAAGAATGACGTTCAACTTGACAAATTAAGGGACATGCGAGGGGGTTGATACGGATATCGAAGCAATGACACACAAATCAAGGAATTTATCAAACGACGTCCGATCGCAGAACAGACTTCGCCGTTGCATTCAGAACGCCATCGACATTTAAAATACACTATCAATTTGTCCAAAGAATATAAGGTGAAATTGACACGTACAATAAGGCAATATGCTTAAGTTATGAGGCAATCACACGCATTTCGAGGAAATACACGTGTATCAATGCTATTCCAATTGGCTGACATTTTTCCGTCATTTCAGACAGAAGAATATCATGGCAAAGCTTAATGTTGCTGCTAATTTAAAAAAAAAAATTTACAGGTCAAATGATAAGTCAAATCCAAATTAATGTGTTTTATCTCGTCTGTGTAGAAGCTCTGTGAAAATCTCCGCAAATCCCACAAGAACAAGTGTAAATCGTAGCTTGCCTTGGGCGAATATCTGGTCTCGACGTTAAAGCGAGGCAAAACGAATGAAAAAAACGAGTTTTCACCTACTTGAGCTCTTCAACCTCTGTTCGTTAACCCTAGCAGCATTCAGGAACACTTCGTCATCCCGTTTCAAAAAAAAAGGGAGCTTCCTGCTCTTGTTCTCCCCTCAATCTGCTGACCTCCTCCCTCCTCGAGCTTAGATCTCGCAAACCACCGCCCACCCAACGTCTCCACCTCAGCCAAATCCTTCAACGGAGCTTTCCACGAAACCCTTCCACCTCTACTTCATGAGAAATTGGACCTGCTCGGCCCACCTCTCTCTGTCAAACTCTAAGCCGCATCTCAACCGAATTCCCTTCTGATTTCCCTCTGTGCCTCTCGTCCAGATCTGCTTCAAAGCCACAAATAGCTTCACGTTTATACACAACCCCAGCCACTTCGAAATCCTCAGCTCCCTTCTCAAAATCGCAGCTCTGTACTGTAGATTCTCTTAGTAGCAGTTTTTCCATTCAATCCTTACAGCTTTCTTATGTGAAGTCCACAAGCTATTGTTGTTTTCTCCAACAAGTTCTGTCCCTTAGTACATTGAGTTGAAATCATTTCAGCAAAACTGTCAAAACAGCCTTTTTACCTCTCTTTTTCAAGTCCAACAGCAGGTTAATCCACTCCAAATGGTCCAAATTACCTTCCCTCTTTTCAATAGTCAACACAGCTACGACCTTTCTAAAGGTTACCTCAAAAAAAAAAAAATAAAAAAAAAATCTCTGTTCCCTCAACAAAAGCTGAACTTTCCCTCACTTTCTCTTCTCCCACTATTACAACATCTTTGCTTTAAACCTTCACTACCAACCAAAAGCTCCTGTATTCTCTCATAAAGCTAAAAAAAAAAGGTAGTGGGTCCTCATGTTATTTTATTGATTTTGCTTATTCTCTGTTATCATTAGTGACACCATTCTTTTTTGTTTTCTAGCTAAAATAAATTCTGTTATTAGTGTCACTAGTTAGTGAAATTAATTATATGTGCTGTTATAGGAAATATGCATATGCATGCATAGAATACGCATATGTGTATGTATGATTACACACACATGAATATGTAGGCATAAATGTATGCATATGTGTATTTGAGTGTTAACAAAAAAAGAGTTGAAGCAGTAGACTTTTCTGCATTTCTGTTTTAACCTTTTTTTTTGTTTTGTCTATGCCCTTCCACTATCATTAGCATTAATTATTAATAACTAGATTAGCATCACTGTTATGTTATTAACCATTGATATTAGTTGTGTGTGTGTGAATGCATGCATATGCTTATATGTGTAAATATATGTACCAAAAATAAAAAAAGGGAAAGGAGGAGAAATAAAAAAAAAGAGAAGAAATAAAAAAAAAAAAGAAGAGAATCAGAGGGAGAAAAGTTTCAAAAAAAAGGGAGGAGATAAAATGACAAAACAAGAGAAATATATATATATATATATATATATTTGTGCCTTTCATCGTCACCGTCGCCGACTCCAACCATCGCGTAGGTATAAAAAGTTTCTAACTCAAAAAAATCCCGCTCTCAATGCTTGCACCTAGCCGGCAAACCTCCCTACGCACTCACGTAGCACGGGGGGAGGGAAACCGATGCGACGCTTGCGACGGGGTGGGTAATCCCCATAGCGCTCACGTAGCGTGAGGGGGACGAAAATTAAATACCCATACGTGGGGAAACAACTGTGCTCTTTTAAACATGTACCAGAAACCTTTAAGCGCTTATGTAGCGTAGCGGGGATTAAAGAAAATGCACCCGCGGTGTCATTCGACATCTACCTAAAGCGCTCATGTGACGTGGAGGGGAAGGTTAGTTTCTCAAAATTTCCTCTAAATGGGAGAGACGTCGGGAGGTTGCCGAATTTTTCAGTGAAATAGGGGACTTGGACTTGAACTGAATCTGAACAAATGAAAAGAAACACAGAATTTTTAAATGATCACTAAAGACTTGAGCTCGATCTGAACCACAAAGGACATTGAACTTGAATTGAACTATATTATATGGAGCTTGAACATGACTCAAGAAAGCTTGACATTGAACAATCAACAACAAAGTGAACTCAAACTTGAATATAATGACAAGGACTTGGACTCAAATGACATTAACTTAACCAAAATTTGAACATAATAATCAACGAAGAAATTGATTTGAATCTTGACACCAGATTCTTAATGAAGGCTAAGAAATCATCACTTCAATTTGAAAGCAAATGATAATTAAGAAAATCTGAAACATTCAAATGAATGTAATCCAACAAATTCATCATACAAGATTTCCAATCATCTTTATGTGATAATGAAAGACTTATAATATCCAATGTGACTCATCTACAAGTAACAATTAAGTGATTTGTGGTAGATGAATTTTCAAATGCCGCTTGCTTGCAAACAAACATGAACAGGCAATAATCAATTGAAGATGAAAGCCAAGCAATTGATTGATTTGAGGTAATTGCATTGGCTACAAGGTTGTATAATGAGTACAATGATAGTCAATATCTTTGTGCAAATAAGCAAGTGAAGTCTGTAAGTGATGAACATTGGAGGATATGTGCAATCAGTTGCATGTGAATATCAATGAAGAAGGTATCAAAAGACTATCACTATTGAGTAAGGTGCAATGTGATGCTCATGAAGCAAGATGACTGATACAACCCGTATATTACTAATGTCTCCTAACCATGAGTAACGACGATTCAACTTCCACCGGCCGCATCAACTTTCTTAGTTCACCAAGAAGTGGTAATAATGGATGTATCTTGAAGTTGGCAATTATCTTACCAACATCTCTAAGGAAACTACAACAACACTCTGCAATCAAGATTAAGATGCAGGTGTACGTACAACATGTCACCTATAATTAAAGGCAATATACATGCATTATATATATGCGAGGCAAAGGCAGCATGCCCACAGCATATTCAAAGTACCTATAAGTTGTCATGACAAAGACATTATGACACCTCCGCAGTCAACAATTGTCCGATAGGGATTCAATACACTCACTATTCCAATTACATCAAGGGCTGCAACAATCATTTTAGGAATGAATATCTCACTTATTTCTCTTATATATGATTTGATATGCCTTCAGTCGCTACAATGTCCACTCGAGGCAGTGGCCACTGATTTCGAAGTATAGGGCATCAGTAAGGATACAATCATCTAAGGTCGAAATGATTGATTCTTTATTTAAGCTAACAGCAAAAAATGATGATGATGGCATAACCTAAGAGTTGCCTATCGATCTCTATACAAGTTCTAGCAAGAGAAAGCCAGATCAAATTATTTTTAAAGATGGAGTGAGTCTCAGTCAACCGGGTTCCGAACATTGGGTTGGAAAAAATTATTGAGGCTTGCAAGCTTCTTGACGAACAGTGGTCATGCATCCAACATACTACCTACGGGTGAATACAGAAGGGCTACAGCAAGCATGGGCTTCTTTGGGCTACCGTAGTATATCTACCAGATACTCAAAAATGCCCCAACACATGCACTGTAATATGTATACACATAGGTATCCAGAAGGGCATATGCAATCACACACCCGCATGGGCCCTGACGAGCTTGTTATGGATACACACGTGACGTCTAGGGATGCTGCGCGGGTCAGTAAATAAACCTACGTTCGAGCCCGATCCTTCTATGTGGGTTAGATAGGAGTCGACACGGCTCGAACCATTAAATAAATATGCGGTTGCGATGTCAACTGAGATATTTATTTCATACATTCATATTAGGCCTTCAAGGCCTTCAACAAAAAAAATTCACTAATAAGGCACAAAGTCTACGAAATCCGATCCTCTGTCGACAAGGTTCAATCCATGAATGAGATTCCCCATAAACACCCCGATGATGATCATGTTGAATGCAGATCTCAACCGGAGGGGTTAATTCCAAATATTTCCAAATACCGCTCAAACACCCATAAGATTCAAAAAATCAAATATTCAAAAATCCAAAAATACCAAAATCCAAAAATATTTAGAATTGAAATAATTCATCAAATCACTTAAAGCAAAACCCATCTTCCCTCTGCAACAGTTTGCCGGGGTGGATAAATTAAAAGCTACTTCAGCTCACAAAGAGCTAATGTTCGATCGAGAATATCACTAGGATTCTTTCTCAAAATAGTCTCTTGCCAGTGAGAACGTGATACGTGTCCTCTAACCGACAGTTTCGCCATCAAATGGCACTACATGCGAACGATTATGACCCAAGGCCCTCTGAACCGAGTGGTTTTGCCGCCAAATGGTACCACGAGATAACAGTTATGACCAGAGCCAATACGTTTCTTAGTGGCATCAAATCTTTGAGATATGGATTAATAGGATATAACTGACAGGGCACAAAGCCCTCTGTTAACTAAGGTGGATTCAAATTTGTCCCCTTAGGCAAATACACACCCTAGGTCTATAAGGTACCCTTGGACTACACAACCCATGGCTGCCGACAAGGATCCTTCAGTCAGGTTAGGTCAACTACCTCCTCTGACTAAGTAGACCAGGGACCATAATGGCCCGGGACGACGGAAGCATGGGATCTTGATCGGGTCCATCATCCATTCCCCCACCATCCACTTTAAGTGTAAGATGGTGAAATTCCAAATTTTAAATATTAACTTGTCAAATTCCCAAGCCTATGCTGCTACTATATGACAGATAAAATGTATTTTTTACGTATCTGATCGACAACTAGCCTTAATCGAAAGTTCTCTCCCATTACCGGGAGCAGTAATTAACTATAAGGGGCTTACGCCTATAGAAAACTAGAACTCAGATCATAAAGTCCTCGCAAAATGAGGGCAAAATACCTGGGTAGTGTCTTATCTACAAACTCATTTGCCTTCCAAAATTTACCCTGTAACTTTATCCATTAAACTCCCTTGAAAAGCAGCGGAGGAGGCTAGAGACGAATTTTCGGAGCCCACAATCCATTACCTAAAATTGAAGAAGCTAATATATCTTAGAAGCAATTTGTGCATAGTGACATTTGGTGCTCATCCATATCTCAAAAACTTAATTCTAAATAGCTGTGATTACACTTGTGTGCATTTGGTATAATTGTTAAAAAATAAATTGTATGCAGAACAAACTTTCAAAAAATTCCATAGTGTGATTAAATCCTAGTATTCCACTGAAATTCAAATCCTCTACTTTGACATTGGAATGAAGTTTTTAGCCATATTTTTAAAGGTTATCGTGGGCTTTGAAAGTTCCGCGCCTTGGCCTATTTACACCATCTCTTTCTCTTTGTTGATGGGGAGATATTTAACGAGCTTAGGTTTCGGATGAATTTTCAGAAGGCAGATTGGGTTTTATATAAGAAATTACCCAGAGATTTACCCCTCATTTTGCGAGAACTTTATGATCTGAGTTCAGTTTTCCTATAGGCGTAAGCCCCTATAGTTAATTACCCCTCTCGATAACGAGAGAGAACTTTCGATTAAGGCTAGTCATAAGATAGGTCTCGTTGGTTGCAATCCCAATGTATAATAGCAATAGTTTTAGGGTTTGAGTTTGAATTTGAATTTGAATTTGAATTTTAAAGTTTATCACCATATACATAAAATAGGGGATGGGGGGAACAAAGAGGAGCCTGATCAAGATTCTATGGTTCTGTCGTCTCGGGCTGTCATGGTCCCTAGTCTACTTAGTCAGAGGAGATAGTCGAGTCAACCTGATAGAAGACATTTTATCGGCATCCAGTTGTTTCGTCCAAGAATACCTTGTAAACCTGGGATGATATTTGTTTAAGGGGATACATTTGAATCCACCTTAGCTGGCAAAAATGGCTTTGTGCCTATCGAATATACGCTATGATTCATTGCTCAAGGGTTTGATGCCGTTAGGGAATATACGGGCTTTAGTCGTAATCATAATATAATGGTGCCATTTTATGGTAAAACCACATGATCAGAGGGCATGTGCCATGTCCCTACTAGCAAGAGATTATTTGAGGATGAATCTTAGTGATACACTTGACATGACATTCACTCTTTATGAGCTAATGTTAATTTCAAATTTATCACTCTCGATAAATGGTTACGGAAGGTGGATGAGTTTTAGCTTTTAAGTTTTATACACTTGACATGCTGTATTTTTCCTTTGGGTTGAAGGAAACAGTTTGAAGCTCTAACCATCTTAGATCTTGATGAATTGAACCCTTTCTCCTCAAATGACATGCTTCATACTTTTAATTGAAGACTTGAAATTGGAAGTCACATATATAAATAATATAAGAGGACCATCCACTTGTAAGGATGTTTGTTGAACATAAGATGTCGTTTCTTGCATTCTTCTTTATCAGTTGTAGTTGGAGTCAAATATTGAAAGATTTACATCCTTGTCAATCGGTTTAGTCCTGACTCTAGTCACTTGCGTACAATCAAATGGATCATTGCCGCATTATATTTACAGATATCCTAAATCAGCAAATAATCATCAAGCTTCCAGTCATCGTGGCATAGCTTTTAGCTTTCTAGATCAACGAGATCCTTGTCGTTCTTCACGTATTCATGATATCCGTCTTTCTGATAGGATAATAGGTAACTATTATGGAAGACTGCTGGAAAAAAGACAAGTGAAGCTCCCATTAAGATGCTAATAGCACATGAATGGTCTAGTGCATTTGAGTCAAACGAGCGATCTCCTGGTATCGTCATGACTCTTTGAATAGATCTCAAGATTGTTGGTTGTCAGAAGAAATTTCTTGTAATCATCAAATGTATTAAACGAATGAATGTTGCATGCATAAGAAGGGTAAGGATGTGAGAGTTAATCTGCATATTCTGTTAAGTATTTCTCCAAGTTCTTCCCAAATAGATTGTTCTTTCATAAAAATGTTGGAAAAGTATCTATTTTTTTTCCTTCTCCCTCCAAATATTCCCAAGTGCAAGGAATAGGAAAATATATGATTATCTTTAGCAATTTCTTTGTTGCATGCACCCCCGATTCCATTACAATACTGCTTTGCACTTTCCAACTTCTAAAATGGATCCATCTCCTTTATTTCTTTCAGCATTAAATTTGAAGGTATGATTATTGTTGTTAGTTGATAATGGTTCATGTTCTTGATAGAGTCATGATGTTCATTCACTTGCTTGCAACATTTCAACATTTAAAGTGGGCTATGTTGCTTTAATTTTGAACTTGTATGCTATTTAGAAATTTTGAAATTCTCCTTCTCCTTAGAATTGCATGCACTACTCACTATCATTGTGTTTATTTGTATAACAACATTTTTAACAAGCAATAAAATAAGGTGAGTAGCACATGATGCTTCACTCGTGAATTAAATTAATACAAAACTAACATATAAGGCCTCCATGAACACCTTATTAGGAATGATATGAATGGAGATTTGGCTAATAATTTCTTTTAGCGTTTGTTAATTTTAATTTCAACAGCCTCCCGACGTCCCCTCCCCACGAAGGGAGGATGTGAGGCACTTGCCTTTGGTTCTTCTAGCCCGGATCTAAGATACGACGGCACAAGGTCTTCAATTCTAGTTCTTCTCGGCCATATCTGAGATACAGTAACCCGGGTTCTTCAAATTGGCAATCATCTCACCCAGATCAAAGATCAATGGCGTGGGGGTTTCAATTTGCACATTCCTATCCAGATCTAAGATCAATGGCACGAGTCTTTGAAATCGGCGATTACTTGTTGCTCTCTCTTTCTCTCTCCCTTTATTTTTATTTTTTATTTTATTATATTATGTATATAAAGCAGGGAGGGAGGAAGAAATTGTATTGGGTCAGGCCGGCTTAGGCTTCGAAGGCAGGAGTCAATGCTAGGGGCAGCATCAGGTTCGCAGGTGGCTGGAGGGAGGTCGGCACGGAGGAGATTGAATCGAGGGAGATGAGCTTCGGCAGGAGTGGCTTCGATTGCTGATAAGGACGGCTTGCGGAATCGATGCAGGCTGATTTGCTGGATGCGGGAAGGATCAGAAGTGATCTCTGCAGAAGTGGAGGCAGATGCGGAATCTCGAGCGGGCAAATCGGGATCGAGCCTGTGTTCGGAGTTGATTCGAAGGTGTGGAAGAGGGTTTCGATTTTGGCTTGCTGCTGGAGGAGACGATTGAGAGGGATCTTGTGCTGTTTTTGCCGCGTAAGGTATGTGTCGAATGAATTGGTTTCGAATGTATATATCCCCTGCAGTTGCTTTGCATGCAGTTGAGGAACGACCAAGTGCGTCGTTTGGCTAACGTGGATCGTGTGTGGACCCAGTTATGTAGTTAAGGTAGTTAGAGGTCAACAGTTACTAAAGACAAAATGATATTATCCATCAAGGTATTGCCCCAATTTTCCCCACTAAAAAATAGACATCTATTAGTGTTTGCTAATCTATTATTTTCACCACTAATGCCCTAAATATTATTTGGGTGATGACATTCTCATTGCTTTATATTTTATAAATCGACACTTGACGAATGTACTTGAATTTAAAATTCTAATTGATGTACTAACCAAATGCTTTCCTAATACTCATAATTTATAATTTCTTAAATTTTTTGGGTGCACTATATTTTTTCACAATAATGAACTTAATAGAATTAACTTGATCTCAATACCCTTTAGTGTATCTTTCTCAGGTATGGGGCAAATCAAAAGGGTTATAATGTTATTCCCCCGATAAAATAAAAATATTTGTATATCCATGAAGGTCACCTTCATTGAGACTAAACTTTTATTCCAAAAAAATTCCCTCTAGTAAAAGATAAAGATGAAGGAAATTTTAATATTATTTTCCTTGAAATTCTCCAGCCCACTAATACCAAAAACCTTCCCTGACACCAAAACATCCCATTGAACTATGTGTTTCCTCTCGGTGAAAGAATTTACAAAGAAGTAAAACCATTCTATCTTTTGAAGCTGTCATGAATACTGCCCAAACTCGATAAATTTTTGAACTCCTCTTTTTTGTGATTGTACTTAGCATTCCATAGCAAATATGGTGGGATTTGACCATCTATTCTTAGGGGGGGAAAAAAAAACTTGGTCTCTAAACTTACAGAAATTGGAATTCTAAAAACAGTAGAAGAGGCCCTTAATAATTCAATAGAGAGAAGCCATTGAAGAGGAGATGAAAGCTATTGAAAAAAAGTAAATATGAGAAGTTATTCAAAGATCCAAAGATGCCATCCTTGTGGGATGTAAATGGGTTATCATTGTAAATATTGATTTGAGTGATCCATCGAAAGATATAAAGTTTTGATGGTTGCAAAAAGATTCATCTAAACTTATGTGATCGATTATTTTGAAATATTTGCTCACCATTGGGTTCCTTATTTCAATGGCAATTAACCTTGATTGGCCACTTCATCAACTAAATGTTAAGAATGTATTTCTGAATAGTGACTTGAATGAGGAACTCTATATTGATCCTCCTTCATAAATCATTGACTCTGGAAAAATAAACTTAGTTGTCAAGTTGAAGGAATCCATTTATAGGCTTAAACAATCATTTCGAGCCTGATTTAAAAGATTCACAAAAGCTTCAAGTCACTAGAGGTTCAAATAGGCTCACTCTAATCACACCGTGCTCTACAAACAAAAGAATGGTAAGTCCATCATATTAATTGTATATGGTGATGACATTATCATTATAGGAGATCAAGATTTGGAGATAAGTACCTTAAAGAAAAAATTGGGAGAAGAGTTGGAAATAAAAAACCTTAGGTATCTCAGGTTTTCTCTCTTTATAGAAATCTCTTGGAATAAATATGACCTCATCATCTCTCAAAGAAAATATGTTATAGATGTCTTAAAAGAAATTAGCTTCATTGGAAGCAAGCTAGTTGACACTCTAGTTGATAATACGATAGTGATGTTAACACCAATATTCTAATGGATAAAGAAAAATATCAAAGGTTGGTGGGGGAACTCATCGATTTGGCTCATACCAAATCTTATATGGTCTTTGCTGTTAGTTTGATAAGTCAGTTCATGAATGCTATAAATAGGATTCTCAACTACCTAAAAGGAAGCCTTAGGAGAGGATTTTAATTTTAAAAAGGTGAATCCACAAATATAGAAGTTTATATGGATGTTGGTTGGGCTTGGTTTATATTTGATAGAAGTTTCAATTCTTCATCAGTGTTGAACACATTGTTAAAAAAAAAAGTTTCAATTCTTCATATCACATATATGCTTGGGGTAACCTTTAAGCTCAGAGAAACATAAAATAAAATGTGGTGACATGGAGTTGTGCATTAGAAGTCATATACTTGGCTAGTGGTATCAATGAATTAATCTGGGTTAAAACTCTAAAAGAAATTTAGGTAACTCAAGAGACTCCTATAATATTATATTGTGATAGTAAAGATGTTGTTATAATATCACACAATCCTGTCCATCATGATCGGGCTAAATATATGGAGATAGATCGAAACTTGAATAAAGAAGAAAATCCAAAATAGAGATATATGTATTATATATATATATATATATATATATATATTTCTATTTCAGTCAAATTGTCAAAATTCTGAATGAAAGATTGGCTAGATTCATATTTAAAAAAATTGAGCGATAAGCTTCGTTTGTTGGATGGGTACAAATCACCTTGAGGGGCAGTGCTAAAGAGGCTATCTTCTCTTCTTGGATCATGATAGAAATAATTCGTATTGGTGGTATTTGAGTGGATGATTAACGTCTAGCTACCTAAAGGTTGATTTTAAAGAGCACTTATAGTTGATGGGCTGCGAAAGATGGCATGGCAGCTGTAGCCATAATGGGGTAGCATCCCCTTCTCCTTTAGATTAATGACATAGCAATGGACATCTTACAAATTGCTTATGAATTTAAGTTCTTTCTTGATTTAATTGTTTTTAGGGCCAGAATATAAAAATAGATCTGAATTTTATTTTTTTTTGAATAAAATTAATAAAAAAATTTGGAATAGACCTAATTAGCTGTATGCATTCAGTCAGTTCAGATGAATCGTTTGACAAATTCATTAAACCAAGTTAAGCTGAAATAAATTATAAGAAGAATCGAACCGACCAAATTATAGGTTGAATCGAAATAAGCTGAAGCGCAATATGATTTAGTTTATTTGTTATGATTTTTGATTCAATCGAATTTTGAAATCTAAGCTCAAATAAAATTTAATTAAAAAAGTATCGATTTTATAATTATATTTTAAATAATATTTGCTATTTATTCATTATATTTCAGCTTTTGGTCGAACAAAATTTTTTCTTAAATCAAGTCAATAACTGAAATCCAAAGAACCTTGCTTCCAAACCAAAATTCAAACCAAATAAATTAAATATGTTTGGTTTGATTCAATTCAATTTTTTAGTTTAAATGAACTAATGCATGATTTGCTTTGTCATCTTGGTAATGCCACGATGACAAAGCAAATCATATGTTTTTTGTCTTTTTTTTAATATCGCAATAGATGACTGTTAGAGGGCCGGTTTGATGGGCTTGGAGATGATTGACATAGCTTCATTGGCATTTTTTTTTCTTGTTTGCTTTATTGTTCCCATGTTTCTAAGCAATTTTTTCTAGATTTATGCATCCTTGGAATTAATCTTTTATCGTCTCAAATTTAAAGACTTGATGAATAAAATATTAGACGTATTTCAACAACAACATCAAGCCTTTATCCTACTATGCAGGGGTTGGCTATATGAATCCTTTTTTCCATTGTGTCCTGTTAAGAGTCAAATTCTCATTTAAATCTAATAAAAATTGTCAGTTATAATATTTTCTAACCAAGTCTTTTTAGGTCTATGTTTACCTTTCTTAACATAGGCCAAATCTAATACATCTACTCTCCTAATCGGGTCATCAGAAGACTGACGTTATATGTGACCAAACCATCTAAAGCGACTCTCTCTAATCTTATTTGTCACTGAAGCTATTCCAACATTTTTATGTATATGCTCATTTCACATTCTGTCTCTAAGAGTAAAGCCACTCATCCAATTGAGCATCATCTTTGCAACACTTAATTTTATGATTTTCTTTTAATGGCCAACATTCTGCATCATAAAGTACACAATCTTTAATATTGCCGTTGTCAGATCCCAAGTCCTAAATGATAAAAGTGGAGGGTTGCGTTAGATAGTCGATAGCTAGCGTAAAACTTGTCGAATAATTATGGCATTAAACATTTAATAAAGTAGACATATTTCAAAACATTATAATTATTCTTGTTAGTTATATATTGTCTGATTGAAAATTTAATATTTATAAAGCATTAATAATACAATTTTTTACATGTTTTTCATAGAATTGAATTTAAATAATTTATTATATATTAAATTGTCATCTTCAATTTTTGAATTTGTAATTTAAAATTGTTTTATATCAATAGTTACTTTTTATTTGAATATATTTTATTTTCTTGAAAAAAATATACTTTCCATATTGTGCTTTTATGAAAAAAATTCTCACATAAAAAATCATAAATATTTTAAAACTATCATTTTTTTTTCATTAAAAAAAAAGAAACTCGAATGAGTTCTATACAAATGTCCAAATAAATTAAGAGGAAAGCTAGCGCATCTACCACTACTTGGGTGAAATTTATAATATCTTTTATTCAGTAGCTATGTTAACACCTTTTTTATACCATCAGTTTAAATTTTTTTCGAACTAATGAGAATTTCAATTCTAATTGGCTAGCTTTCTTCTTTATTATTTTTATTTATTTCTTCTGCTATCTGATGGGCTTGGATTTAAGTAGGCAGCAGTAAGTGGTTGTGTCGGTTTCATATTTTCTGTGCTGAAATATTTTAGCCAATCAAAATAGCGATATTAACTGTAACTGATTAGCCAATTGAATGTGCTAGTTGCTGATGGATGCAAATATAAAATGTAGGTTTTGTTTTAGATTCGTTGGGAGGGAGGAGGAGATAAATCTTAGCGGGAATGGAACTGAGAAACCAGAGTTTGGTGAATGGTCATGGATGACTCCACAACAAGTGATTGAACTAGTAAGCGATCTTAACCCTCATTCTCATTAAAAAGTAATTAATACTACTTGCCTTAACAGGTAGTGGGCTTCAAGAAACCTGTGTATGAGGAGGTTTTGAAATATTTTGCTCCCTATCTTCTGTAACGACTCAGCTGCTAAATGAGAGCAATCATGTCGAAGTCAATGCTCTCAATTAAAGCTGGTGTACTTCAGCTTCAATGAATGCGGCTAATCGGTTATCTATTTTTTTTAATCAATAATTATGTATTGGATTTTGAAAGCTTTAGCTTTTACTTCTAGTCTGTAATAGTAATACATGTGAATTATTTTTTGTACTAGTCATCAAATGATCAGCTCAAATAATTTATGAAAAGCTTTGTTGTGACATGTTTCTTTTCCTTTAACTCCACTTCCGATAAATGTGTCCTAACAATCATGAGAACAATAAGCATTTTATTCAATATGAACGGCTAAAAAATTGCTATTTAATGTTTTTTCAGTGCTATTTAATATTTAATATTATTTATCATGATATGAATCTTTTTATACATTGTGTCATCTATCATTCATTTTAGTTGCCCAACTTGTTATGACCTCCCTAAACTTTGTAACGACAAAATAATCTGTTGAGACATGATTGTAAGGGTTACTGTATTATGTTTGTTATGGCCTTAAAAAAAAGAGTCTGCCCTTCGTATCAAACTCGAAATAATAGAAAAGGAGTAATTGCACTCAAAGAAAAGGTGAGCAATGCTTTCATAACCACAATGGCAGAGAGAGCAATTCGAATCAATCAGAATATTACGTTTATGAAAAGCTTCGGCAATTTTTAGTCCACCCACTAGACACAGCCATCGAAAGACAGAAAAACATAAAGCATTGCGTTTGTGCCAAATGTGATTTGCCCAAGAGCAAACCGGAAGATCATTGTAATACTCCTTAACATATACTCCAAAAGAGCCCTTGTCAGCGTTAGCTCATAACAAACAATTCTCTTTATGTGCATAAATAGGGACAGAGTGAATAGCAATAGCAACACCAGGATTCAGATCAGTAGGCAAATTCCACACATTCTCGTTAATGAAATCACTAACGCACTACAAGAAAATCTTGTATTTCCGGCGGATTTTTCGGAGTAATTTTTTTTAAGTTTCCGGCGGATTTTAAAATTTTTCGGCAGATTTTCGGCGAAAATTTTTTCGACTGTAAATCGAGCGTCGGAAAATATTTCCGTCGAAAGAAATTTGTCGGAAATTTTTTTTCCAGCAGAAAAACTCCTCCGGAATTAAAAAAATGTTAAAAAAAAACAATTTCCCTCCTGCGGCCAACCCAGCTCCCCCAATCCCGCGGGCCAACCTGCGCCAACGTCCAGCGAGCGATTCCACGCGCCCGCACATGCGCCCTGTCGCACGATCCTGCGGGCCAACCTGCGCCAGCGTGCCCATTTACGCAGGGATTCGAACTGAAGACCTCTTCATTTTCAGAGCGTCAACCACTATGCTGTGGTGTATAGTTTGTTATATTTCTTATTATTTTATATTTAAATAAACTCAGAAAATAAATTTTCACAAAAATGAATTTAATTAGGCAATAAAATTATTAATTAATGGAATTACAAATAGATAATCTTTTTAAGAAATTATTAAAATCTGGAGAATTTTCCACCGAAAAATCCGCTGGAAACTCCGGCGAACAAAAATCCGTCGGAAATCCGCCAGAAAATCTTCCTAAAAAATCTGTCGGAAATATTTCATCTTATCCGTCAGAAGGCCGCCGGAAATTCTGCCGGAAAATAGTCCGCCGAAATCTGCCAGAAATTTCGCTGGAAATGAACGATTTTCCTATAGTGACGGAAGCATTCAAATTATCATAGAAATAACTAGATAGCACATCCACATTACTCCATTGATCCAAAAAAAAAATGCAATAGGCGTATAAGGAGTGATCTTGAACTTAAAAAAAGGCTTTGCAATAACAGCAGTGTTGCAAACAACCTCCAGAAGATCGAAGCATGCATAGGAGTAGGGCGCCAAGGGGATGTATATCTCGAAATCAACCACTGAGAAAGAGGGGAGTTATAATTATACATCCTACTAATAACCGAGCAGTTAAAACCAAATTACAGAGCCTGCAGAGAGTGCAAACCCAAACCCCCCAAAAGCTTAGGCTTACAGACTTTATCCCAAGACACCAAATGCATTTTACGAGTAGCCTCCACATCAACAAAAAATAAGAATTTAGAAGATAACTTCCTAATAAACTTTATGATCATTTTAGGTATTATAGACCCTCGAATCCAGTAAGCTATAGAATTAAGAATAGTAAACTTAAGAAACTGTAGACGACTGGCAAAAGATAGGAGATTGGCCTTCCAACCCGAGAACTTACGAGTAATCCTTTCAATCAATGACATAAAATCCGGAATATTCTGTCTTTTGAAAGATATAGGAATGCCCAAATATGAGATCTTACTGCTAACATTATAAATAGATAAAGCAGAACATATAGTAGATTGGTTAAGCTCAGGATGAGGGAGGATAACAGAGCTTTTTTCAAAGTTGACAAAAAGACCAGAAGCCTTAGCAAAGGTATTTAGGTGTTGGGAAAGTTTGTTGCAGTTCAGTATATCCACATTACCAAAGACCAAGAGGTCATCAGCGTATAATATGTGATGTTAAACCCATCAATCGGAATTCCATGAAAATCACGATCATTAATCAAGGCAGAGAAAGCGTCCATTACAATGCAAAAAAGATATGGACTTAGAGGGCATCCCTGTCTCAAACCTGCAAAAGAAGAAAAATAACCCTCCAAGGCTCTGTTAATGAGGATGGAAAAATTAACATTAGTGATGTAAGCTTTAACCCAAAGAATGAATGTACTAGGAAATCCTTTTTGTGCTAATCTTGCCAGGAGGAAGTCTCTTGAGACAGTGTCAAACGCTTTCCGAATATCCAATTTAGCACAAAAATAGCTACTATTTCTCCTCCGACGAGCAGAATGAAGAATCTCATTAGCAAGAAGAATGTTGTCAGTAGAAATTCTAGATTTAACAAATGCAACTTGATTTTCTTTCACTATCACAGGCATAATAAACTTCATTCTATTCACTAAGATCTTAGAGATAATCTTATAAAAAACATTACCAAGAGCAATCGGCCTGAAGTCTGATAAAGAAGCAGCATGGTTGGTTTTCGGAATCAAAGCAAGGGCCGTTGCTTTAACCCCAATAGGGAGATAACCCTTGAGGAAAAAGGAACGGATAGCCGTGCAAAGAGAAGGACCTAAAATGTGTCAGCTAGATTTGTATAAGTGGAAATTGAAGCCATTGGGTCCTGGCACAGAAGAAGAAGCGCCAGAAAAAACATCTCTTTTAATTTCATCATCAGAAACATGCTGAATAAGAGAGGCAGACATAAAGGGATCTAAAGTGTTGCCAATAGGGAATAAAGACATATCCATGTTGGCGGGCGACTGGGGGTTATAAAGATCTTGAAAATGATTAATGATGGGGCAAATTGCCCCCTCCTTGGAGGAATGAGGCATAGAAGAACAAAGATTCACAGTTGCATTTTTCTTACAGTTTCACCCACGAATTTTAGCATATAAGAATTTAAGGTCATCTTCACCCTGAGATAGCCATTTTTCTTTAGCTCTCTGGATCACACAAGAAGCAATCATATTAAAAAATTTAGAGATTTGGGGATTAATAGACTTTAAAGAAGCATTATGTATACCATTCAAGGGGTCAGCATTAATCCTTTCCAAGCAATATACTTGTTCTCTATGTAGCTCTACCAAATGCGAATCAATAATGGAAGAATTGGCCCATGAGTTTTTCTTGATTTCTCTTCTCAATATTTTGAGCTTGAAACAAAAGTCCTGGATAGGATTTCCATTGGAAGGAGCAGAAAACACCTCAAACATAGAATTCTAATAACAACCGAAATTTAGACCAATAATTATTTAATAGGAATCTATGATAGGTAGGAACCAGAACTCCAGATTGCAGGACAATAGGGCAGTGATCAGAGCATGAGGGGCTCTGTACAAAATAAAAGGAGTTCGGGTAGGTGACTAGCCAATCTTCATTCACTAGAACTCTACTAAGCTTGATGTGGATAGGGTTGTCCAATCTTTGATTATACCATGTAAAAAAGCTGCCCACAGATTGAAGGTCTTTTAATTTAGTATCGAATGCCAAAGAGTTAAATCCCCCAAGACTATTCTGGGAGATAGTAGTTCCTCCGACTTTTTCAGACGCAAATATGCAGCAATTAAAATCTCCCATAAGGACCCAAGGGGAATTAAGAGCAGGGATCAGGTTTTTGATATCATCCCATAAGATGACTCTATCTACTTCATTATTGGAGGCATAAATGACAGAGAGGTGGAAAGGAGGATTATTCTCATAAATGACATTACCCAAAATCATCTGGGTCGAGATGAAAGTAGGGGTAATGTTCAGCCTATTGGCATTCCATTTTATCTAAATGCAACCAGATTTCAATAAGTGAAAATTGTTGCAACTTTCTTCAGTAGAAAAAATCGAATGGGCTGCAATAAAGAAAGGGTCCTGGAGGGAGGCAAGATGAATCCTATTCTCCAGTAAACAAAGCATGTTTAGTTTGAAAGAACTAATCAAACGTCTACAACAGATAACTTTATCAAGACGGTTAAACCCCCTAATATTCTAGGCCGCAATAGGGGGAACATACATTAATGTTTCAGGGGGTGTGGGGGCTTCCTACCTTGTTTCCCCCTACTGGACTTTGGTTGATGAATTAGGTTGGGAGGCTACTGATTGGAAACCTTCCTAGATGATTCAGCATCAACAAACTTTGAGGGACTACATACATCCAAACTATCCCCTTGTTGCTGCAAAACAACAAACTTATTGGGCGATATGACTCTAGCTGGAGCATCTGAAACGTCTGCATGGGATTGGTTAGAAGAGGCGTTACCATCTTATGTGGGAGAGTTGAGATTTGGAATGGAGGTGAATGTAGGCTCTTGGGTAGCATGGGGCTTAGGAGGAATCACAATGGTTGGCACACCTGAAGTATCTTCCATTTCCTGTATTTCCTGCGTGAGAGAAAACGTAGCAGGAAGATCGGGAGGAACTTGACTTTCAATAGTCAAGGACTGGTGTGGATTTTGAGGGGGAGTGTCAACATTAGATGTAGAGGGAACGTCATGCGTGTTGTGCACTTGAGGAGGGGGAGAGCCTATATGAGGTGCTGCAATGCGATTTAGTGAAGGGGAAGCCTTGGACTTCCGATAATTTTATTTTCTACTAGAGCTTCAACCTCGAGGGGGTAGCAACTTATCACTTTGGTGATTTGGAGGGTCAGAGGGATTGCTAGGCTTAGATAGACATAAGGATTAGTAATGCACCAGGGAGCTACAAAACTCATAAGGGCTTGGCCTCCATTCATACTGAACTTTCAAGTTAAAAACATCACCATTGCGAGAAATGAGAATTTCTTCTGGGTAAGTAGCCGCACTGTCTACCTGCACACAGATTCTAGCGAAGGTAAGCTGGGTCTTCTGAGCTGTGAGAGCGTCAATAGCAAGGGGGACTCCAACCTTGCTGCCAATCCTGGATATCCCTTCAGAGTTCTAGCAAACCAAAGGTAAATAAAGAATTTTTATCCAAATTGGGACAAAAGTGAAGTTTTCCCTCACAGGGCGAAAGTGAGGCGACCACTTCTATAAAATACAAGGTTTCCCAAAAAAGAACCACACCCCTCTAGACCATGCCATAGCAAAGTCCTTTACAGAGGAGAAACATAGAAGGAAAAAAAAAAACCATCGCTAAGGGATAGAAGCTGGAGCGAACCTTTTTGAGCCCATGATTTCCGAATAGCGCCAAGCAAAGCCTCATAAAATGGCCTCCGACCTTCGAGTAGCCAACCAGACACAAAATCCAATCTTGGGCAGCTTTTTTGATTTTATCTCTGTTGAAGGGAATAATCTCAGGTTCAGAGGGGAAGATCAATAGCTTGAGGTTCGGTAGAAAACACGATATTTTTCCAGTTGCGGGGAGGAGGAGGGCTAGCTCCAGCAACTGGAAGGGAGAGGGGAGGTAAGTCAAGGGAGAAATTAGAAGAATCCATGAGGAAGCTGAGAAGGTCCTCCGGCAGAGCCAGAGGAGGGAGGAGAAGGGAAGGCGGGAACTAGGCGGTGGGAGGGAGGAAACCCTAGTAGAGCCTAAAACCCATCCCTCAATGATTTCTTTATCTAATTTCGTATCTTGCTAAGATCTATTTTGGCTAATTTTCAGGTGGGAAATAACTCTCTTAGACTCAAGCAACTCTTCGTTGAAGAGTCAGAAGTCCGGACAAAGAAGCAAGTTCCAAAGCTAATATGAGTGCTATGGATATTTTTTATACCACTCCAGTAGACTTATAATATTATCTTGAGAGAGAGAGAGAGTATTTGGTATTGGTTCAAATGAAAATAATAATTTGATTTATAAAAGCATTTTTATAATTGTGTGCTACATGAAAAATTATAGACCAACTTGAAAAGATAGAAATGCAATTCTATGATGGGCTAAAAGAAAAAAAAATACTTGAATTTAAAAATTGGGTTTTTATTTTTTAGAAATTTTGCCCTATTAAATATGGATAAATTGATAACAATAAATATTTTTGTTTTCAAAGGTATTTAAGGATTTGATATTGAAATTTCTCAAGATGGATTGACTCAAATTTTAAAAGAGATTTTAATATAGAAGCTAATGGATCATAAGTATAAGCATTGGATAACTAAGAAACACAGAAGTGTGCAATCATATCCTACATTGGGTTTTAGCTTTTCAATGAGATTCTATTTATATTTAATTTGTCTAATTTTATTAGAATTTGGATCTTATATTTCACTAAGCTAATAGTGAAAAAAGGCACAATAAAAAATTTATAATATTATAAGAATGCATATAAATCTTTATTATCTCAATCAGAAATATAAGAATAAAAAAGGGCGAAACCTCTATCCTCCAGAGCTTGGGCAAAGTTACAGAAAAATAAAAACATCTTTTTCTCTTTCTCTCTATTTTGTTGTGGTGTCTTCTCTTTTTGTGTGTCTTCCTCTTGTGTTTGTGTGTTTTTGTGTCTCTTCTTTTTTGTATTCGTGTATTTTTTGTGTGTTCTCCTTGTATCCACCTCCCTCTATTTATTGGGCTTGAAAAGTTATAGGAGAATGTGCATGGAGTACATTAGTTGTACTATCAATATTCGATGTAGCTCGGTCAACTGTGCTGAGTAGTGTGAGGATCTTGTAGGTGATGATGCAGGTGAAATGTATCTATGAGCGACTAGAGTTCGAGTCGGTGTGAGTTAGGAAGCCAGTCTGAGGTTACCTCGCTAGAGCAAGAGGGGGTAAGTGATGATTTAAAGTTGATCCTTGAGCTTAGTGATGATCTATTTGTTCGTGAGAGAGGTATCATGGGAGAGATATTCGTCTTTAGCTTGATTTTTGGTTGGTCTTGCATGGGAGATTTTATTTTAATCGAGATGAATAAGAATTTGTCCAACTGAGAGAGGAACTTTTGAGGTTGCTGCTGTCGGAGAGGGCGACTATTTGGGGTAAGTGTTCGGAGGAGGTCTGTCGAGCTTCAGTGATAAGCTCCTTCCCAGCTCTTGAGCGAGTTCCCCGAATGGGCTATCAGCTCTTGAGCAAGTCCCTCGAGCGGGTTGTCAGCTCCTGAGCATGTCCCTTGAATGGATTGTCGCGACCTGAGCGTGACTTAACAGTCATGGGTGTATAACTTGCATATGTATTCAGACCCAAAGTTTGATTATTGATCATTACCAAGAACATTTTTATAGATAAGATGATTAACTAAATACTAATCATACACTTATGATCCATAAGAAGATTAATATTAATTATTATGAAACCTTGGTTTAAAATGATAAGCCTTACAAGTATTATATGAAAATTTTACCTTATATGAAAAATATGTGATAATTAAAGATTTGGACAATTAAGTCAACATAGGTGCATATTTTTTAATATTAATGGAGTTTTAAAAATTAATAAAATATATTTGTGCATGTTAAGAAATTTTTAAAATTAATAAAAAATATTTATAAGAGCAAATTAAAATTTTTTTTAAACAATTGAGTGCAAATTAAAATAATATTTTTAATTTTAGTAATAAGAAAACCCAAATTATTGATATTTTTATAATTATTTATTGTAAGCGTGCCTTTCAATGACTTATCTTTCCTTAAGTTATTTATTTTTTCTGATTTATTTTAATATGAATAGTGCACTAAATTCAATTTGATTTTTATTTAGTGACCAATGAAATAGATGTTTATAAATATTATTATAATCATTTAATCAAAAATAAATTAATAAAAAATATTGGAAAAATTCATTATTATCATATACTAAGCATTTGAGAACAAATTTTTTATTATGAAATATTCATTTAAATGAAATTTATGAAGTTAAATGAAAACCACTATTATATATCTATTTAAACGTAAAGCTTAGTAGTTGCAATGAGTTTATTTTAAACAAAAGAATTTGTACTTGATAGGTCTTCAAAAAGAGAAATGAAATTATCCAAAATATTTTAGTCATATTAACCACAAAAGAGATTATTGCTATTGCCATTTGTTGCCAGAAAATCCTTGCAAAAAACTGAACATTAAAATTGTCCTTTGATTGGATGTAATTAAAAGTTAATAGATTTTGAACACAAAAAGTGACTGAAAACAAGAATCATTACTTTTACAAAATATTCTTTCCATCTACAAGAAACTAAATGACCCCTAAATGTATTTTAATCTCATATTGCTGGAAATAGCAATGTGTATAAGATTGTCTTAAAGACGATAACTTGAATTTATTTACATTTTTTTCAGCATGATCAATTATATTCAACAATAGAACAACCAAAATCAAGCGCATTCAAATGCTCACAGAAGTCGCCTATAATTATATTTGTACAATTATTATTTCTAACATTTTTTTCTATACAATAAACGAATCATGCATCATTAACAAGTATTATCTCCTCAATGGTAACATGACTAATGACTAAGTAATGAGACACTTCTTGCACTTCTCTGCACAAGGGCTGAAAACATCATCATATTCAGTAGAAAAAGATAATAATAATAATAATAATAATAATAATAATAATAATTAACATGCCAAAAAGAAAAAAAAAATATTGATATTAATATGCAGATATCCCTTCTCATGCCTATCCTCACCAATACAATAAATTAGCTACCTCTATAACATGATCTAATTCATAGTAAACCAAGGGGGGAAGAAAAAAAAATCCTTCCTTTTTTGTTGTAGATTGGTACAAAAAACTGGTATATGTAACTAGTATAATATGGGAGTAGCTAAAGAATGTCAAAATCAAAATATTAGTTCATTGCTGGATGTTTGACGAAGTTGAAAAGAGTAGAGATGGTTAACAAATGCAAAAGAATTTTACTTAAAAAGCATGAGAAAGTAGAGTGTTATCCATATAATCTTCAAAACCTTTCAATTGGTAATAGTGGGGGGCAATTTTAGCCAGCTACTCTGGCTTCAACATAGTAACCTACACAAGGTAAATTTAACATTAATCAATGATTGCAGAAAGAATCATTCATTACTTGTCGCTGTACTCTCTGGTGGTAAGCACAAGTTCATGGTAAATAACCCAGAAGGCAATTCTTACAGGAAAGAGAAGAAAAGTTCTATCTTCTAAGTACATCTACGTTCAAATGTATGCTAATTTTTATCTAGAGCTGTTGACTTCTACACATCAAAACACGCAAAAAGAGGTAAAAACGACAATTTAAACAATGCGTGCGTCGGCACGGTGCATCACTTGAAGGGCCAAATGACCTCTAATTGCTAAACGAATTGTGCTGTTGCAATTAGAACATCGAGTTCATCTTAGAGGGAACCCCTCACGATCAAATCGGACGAGATCAATCAAAAGGGATCATCAACGCCTAAAATTAATGTGCGGCATTGCCCAAACGACATTCGATTGCAAAATAGACATAGAGCACCATCAAGACCCAAGAATGATCATAATTTTTCTTAATTAAATTCATCCAGCAAAATCGATGCGATTTTCAAGAAAATGACGCACAAATCAAAGAAATTGCCGCGCGACGTCACCCAAATGGTATCCAGAATTTCGCCGTTGCGTTCGAAACACCATCAATATCCAAAATGGGCTGTAATTTTGACCAATTAAAGTCACCCGGAGAAATTGGTGCGTATTTCGAGGTGAAATGCATGTATTTCGAGAAAACACACAAATATAGACAAATTTGAGCAAGGGACCTATGTGATTATTTTAAAATTCAATAATAATAATAATAGCTTATTATTATTATTATTATTATTATTATTATTAATTTAATTAATTAAAAAAAATCAAATCAGAACTTACCTCGTATCTCTTCCTCGTATCCTCTGCTTTGAACTCCGATCAAATCTCTGCTAAATCCAGGCAATCCTGCTGATATGTGCTTCGCATCTCCTCGATGAGATATCTATTCAGATCGCAACATCGTTGTTAAAGGAGAGATGAAGACAAAGCTTCATTTTTCTCATTTTCAACTCTGCGCACACAAGCTCATCGTCTAGGCCTTCGATTCCACACCTTCAGCTAGCTTCCAGCGCCTTTGATCTACACTCCTGCATCCAAAGCAAAGCCGACCGCCACCTTCATTAGAATAGGCCACTCGAACATCCCGTCAAATCAACTAGCTGAAGACGACCCGTCTTCCATCCACCTCTATCCCACGCACAACCTCCCTTCCAATTCGACCTCAGCACCAAATCCACAGCAACTCTAAACTATTCAGCCACCTACTCTCCCAATTGACTTTCATCAAAGCAGAATTTCACGATAGAGCCTCTTCCTCCTCTTCAAACCATGAGCCAGCTCCAATCTTCTCTCCACAACCTCCCTCTACTTAAACCAACGCCTCCGACGCCTGCTCCAGCCGAACAAGCACCTTCACGACGTTTAAACAGCGCCTAAATCGCACGATCAACTGTCCATCTTCTCATCTCTACAGTCGGACATCAACTTATTGTACAGGCTTGCATTCAGAGCTCCCCACCTACTGAGCTCCCTCAAGACCGTCCCGCTACAGACCTTAGCCAATTAATCTCCTCTAGGCTGCAAATGAACCGAGCCGAGTCGAGTATGTGAGTGTTCATATTTGAGTTCGTTTATCATTAGTCTGTTCAAGTTTGGTTCGTGTTTGATTCGAGCTTTATTGTTTGTGTTCATGTTTGGTTCATTTAATTTAAGGGTGTTCATGTTTGGTTCATGTTCGGTTCATGTTTGGTTCATTTAGTGCTTATCGAGCTTTAAACAAACAAGCTTTAACAAACTATGTTCATGAACATATTTAGCAAACAATCTATTGAACAAACAATAATATGAAGTTAGCCTTCCACCATTCTAAGCAATCAGAATGAACTACTAGATTTTTTTCCTTAATGAATTACTGAATGTCATAGTTAGCCTCACGAATCGAGCTTTTTATCGAGCTCAATGTCGAGCTTGTTCACGAACTTCAAATGATTTTGTTCGTGAACATAAATGAACCGAACACATTAGTATTCAAGCTTGTTTATTTAACGATCGAGTATTTAAAATATTGTTCAAGTTTATTTGTTTAGTTAGTTAAACGATCACAAACGAGCTTTAATTAAACCGAGCATCGAGTAGCTCGTCGAACGTTTGGTTCACTTGCAACCCTAATCTCCTCACCTTCTCTAGCTATTCATAGCTCCCACCTGACCAGATTTCTGTCCACGTGGAGCATTCTGTTTAAAACTCCTACATTTTTTTTTGGGGAAATTCTCCTACATTTCCTATACGCATACCTTTGGCCGAATTATTAAAAGGATCAGATTCAAAAATAGATTTATGAGAAGGATCACGATGATAAAAAAATTTAAAAAGGATAAAAAATGCAATCCTTTTTTGCATTTTAATAGAAAACGCAAAGATTAATTGTGTTTTAACAGAAAACGTGAACATTAATCACGTTTTCTGTTAAAATCCAATTACTCTTTGTGTTTTCTATGTATTTCCCTATTCTTGCGTTTTGTCAAACCGTTAGACATAAAATTGAATTAAAAAAAATTATATATATATTGTTTGTATTCAATATTGAATTTTCTAAAGGATTTATAACATTTTCTCATATTTATAATAATTTTCCTATTTAAATATTAAAAATAAATTTTCATATTTATAACTTATTTTTAATATTTAAATAAAATAATTTTAAACTTATGTTTAACATTTGTTTTGATTTATAATAATTTTCATATTTATAACTTATTAATAATTTATTTAAATATATTAAAAATAATTTGATTTTTAAAACAAAAGTATAAAGTTTCTATATATAAATTTTTAATTTAAAATTAAAATTTAAAGTTTATATGTATATATTTTTAAAACAAATGTATACAATTTCTATTTAAACATATAATCAAGATTTAATAACCTTAAATATATCGTACAATAAATTTAACATATTTAATTTTATTATTTTTAAACTTTAATATTTTTTTAAATATATTGTAAAATAATTTAGTATCATCTGATTTAATATATTAGCAAGAAATTTTTACATTAGATATTTGATTATTTTTAGTTTAATTATAGTATATTATTTTTCATATTAAAATTATAAATATTCATATGTATATTAACCTATTTTGAAATTAAATAGTTATAAATATTTTTCATTTAGTTGTTTCAATATTTAGTTTTTGAATTTTATCAATTATCTTATCTAAATTTTTATTTTTTCTAAAAATTAAAATTATATTTATATTTAAGTAAATAAAAATTACATCATTTCTAAAAATATAATAATTATAAGAATTCTTACTCTCATTATTAGTAATTTCAATATTGAATACAAATTTAGGTAAGATAATTATTACAATTATTGCATATTCATGTTTTTTGTTTTAATACATATTAAAAAAAAATAAAATATGTATATATTAAATCAAATGGAAGTATTTATTTATTGAGAAATTTTTAATTACATAATATTTATTGATGTTTTATAATAATTATTATAGTTTTATTTACTATAATTTAATACATTTAATATGTTCAAAATAAATATGTCATTTTGCTAATTTAAAAAATTTATAAAAAATATGATATAAGAGAAACCAATTTTCCTTTTGTTTGTAATGAACATTTCTAAAAGAAGATATAATTAAATCTATTAATCTATTAATTTTATTTTTAATCTATTAAATTTAAAGTAAAATTTTATATAACTTATATTTAACTAATATACTTTATAATATAAATTCTTTTGTCTAGAAGTTTTATATAACTAATATACTTATTAACATATGTTTGGCATGATTTTACAATACGATTTTGAAAGACGTATATTAAAAAAGAAATTCATTACCATTAATAGCCAAAAGATTGAGGTCTACTTTACGAACAACATAGTTATCTTAAAACTAATTCTTTTTTACCCAGAACATTAAATGCAGAGAGAGAGAGAGTGAGAACGGTGAATACAAAAAGTTGTTAGTTCTAAATTATTATAGAGAGTTAGAGGAGATACATTATTATAATATTACAGGAGATACATTCTGTCTTAACAAAATAAGATAAATTTAATATTTCTGTAATGATTTTGATTACTAATAATTTATTCTTATTTTGAATACTTAAATTTCCGTAGTAATCTTATGTATGTGATTCTTATTGATTTCTATATAATTTAATTTTTCTATAATGATTTTGTTGGTTTTAATATTTAAGTAAAATTATTTTTAACTTATTTAAATGTTAAAAAATTTTTTTGAAATAATTTTATTTTATTTCCCTATTTAAATTATTACTATGTAATTATTAAAAATAATTTTTCATATTTATAATAATTATCCTATTTTGTTTCGACCAAATAGATTTCACACATAACTAATGTACAACAAATAAGATAACACTAAAATCATACATCTACCGATGACGTGGGAGAGCCCCACTCCCTGGAGTATATCTAACAGGGGTCTTTCATCTACGCCGTTGAAGTTGTGGCTCCTCAATGACCTCCTCTTCTTGCTGCTGTGACGGTGTGCCGTAGTACATATCTACTGTAGATATTTCTTGAGCACCGTAAGGCATCTAATATTGTGTGGAAGGTCCAGCAGCAGTCATGTCATAACCGGTAGATGGAGTGTACATCGAAGCTCTTACTGGTTCGCTCTCAACTGTATGACAGTGTCTGCTGTCTGTGGATCTGGATGGAGCATCAGAGGTAGACCTTTTAGCACCATGACCTCTATGAGAACTCGATGTATGTTCCCTTCGATCTCCCCTTTTCTCTGTGGTGATGTCAAATGTGGTGTAGTCTATGTAGACAGAGTGATGAACTCTGGCAGAAAGTTCAGTCACCTGGTCAACGGCCAACTGTAATGAACTGGCATTTTCTCCGTGTCCCCCGGCGAGTGGCTCCAGAATGGCAGATGAGCGTATATAGTACTCAACCTATATGATAGAAGAAAATATCTTCAAATGAATATTCTTCATTAAGTTTTAAAAAAATTTTAAAAGATTGTATGCACCATTAATCTTTCAGGAGGAGATCGTGGGAAGAATGTATCCGGTGGCCGCGTTTGTGGCTCTAAAAGATAAATTGATGCCCATAATCTATACCAACGTAGGTATGTCCCCAACTTCTGATTCCCTATGCCCTTTGGTGGAGTAATTGGTACGATGTACAACCTCCTTGCAACTTATATTTAAATAATTTAGTTATTATTTCAATTTTTGTTCTCAAATTTTTTACATCCCTATTCTTCTTGCCTATGCAAATTTTACTTATATCTCATTTGTTACTTCAAATTATCATATTTCTTTATAAATTTAACTTATACTTAAATAATTTACTTATTAATATACATATTATATGGTATATTATCTCTTAACTTCTTCATAAATGTAATATATATATTTAATTTTATTTTTTCAATAGTATGCTTTCAATTATTATTAAATTAATAAATTTCTTAAGTAATCTTAATTTATTTCACTTATTAATAAAGATATTAAATGGTATTATTTCACTTAACTTCTACAAAATTAACATATATATATTTATGTATATAATAAACTTATATAAATAATTTGATTTTAAATATTACTACATTAATATATTCCTTAACTGATAGTCAATCAATTTACACATTAATATATATTTTAAATTCTGAATTTCTCATTAACTTAAATATAATATATATATATATATATATATATACAATTACGTAATTAATTAATATGGTTTTAATTTTGACCAAATTTATTCTTATCTAATAATTTTTATTTTCATATTAAATCTTACACAATTTAATAAATTGATATATATATTTAATATACTATATTAATTAATAAAATATCTTATCTGAAATTATCCTACAATTATTTTTGACCTTCAAATAAATATATTGCTCCATAAATATAACTCATATTTAACAAATTTACTAATTAATAAGCAAGCAATTTTTGAATGATATCATATTCATTAACTAACAAATAATTCATATATATATTTATTATACTTAATTATTTAATAAGCTTTTAATGTTTATTTTTTTTATTTTATCTAATAATTTTCAATTTAATATTAACTTTTATAGAACTTAATAAATTTTCATATTTGGTATTATCTAATAATTATTTAATTATCTTTAAATATAAGTTATATTTAATTATTTTAGTTATTAATATAAATATAATACGATATAATATATATTTCATATTTGGATTATATAATGATGATTAGATATATGTATAACTAATATATTTTGTATTTTTCATATGATATAATAATTTTCATTATCTAAAACATAAAAAGATTTGCTCTTATTATTACTGAATAAATATATTTCTCTTTAAATATACATTATATTTAATTAGGTTATAATTGCTTTTGATTTCAAATGAGATATATTATTCTATAAAACTTAATAACCCTTACTTAATTTACTTTTAAATATAAATTTTAAATTAATTATTTTTTATTAACTTATACATAAAAAGATTATATATGAGATACTTGATCAATTAATATGATTTTAATTATTATCAAATTTAGAATTATCTAATAATATTAAATTGAATCTTATATCTTATACTATTTAATACTATTTACTTCAACTTCTGATCTCATATTTTTACGGTCTCTAATGTATTTCTTCTAGAAATTAAGTTATATTGACTTTAACTTCATTTTAATATATTTCTCTATAAATATAACTTTTTTTATTTAGTTCTCATATTATAAATATATTAAATGATATCTTTCCTTATCTTCTACATATAAGAAATATATATTATATATACTACTATTATAATTTGCTTTTATTATTACTAAATTAATATATTTCTCTCATAATATACATTATACTTATTTATTTACTTATTAATATAAATTAGAATTATACATTTCCAATAACTTAAACATAATAAGATATATAAATATATATATCTTCATCAATTAATATTGGTTATAATTAATATCAATTTGGAAATATCTAATAATATTAAATTTCATATTATATCTTATCATATTAATAATATTAACTTCAAATTCATCTCTCATTATTTAAGGTATCTTAATTTATTTTTCTTTGGAAATTAATTTTATTTGATTTTTAACTTCAATTTAATATATTTGTCTATAAAAATAAAAATAAAATTTTTATTTCACATATTATTATAAATATTAAATGATATAATTTTGCTTATCTTCTATATAAATGAAATATACTTTTAATTAATTTTCTCTTTTATTACTAAATAATATATTTCTCTTTAAATATACATTATATTTAATTAGGTTATAATTGCTTTTGATTTTAAATGAGATATATATGTCTATAAAATTTAATAACTCTTATTTAATTTACTTTTTAATATAAATTTTAAATTAAATACTTCTCATTAATTAAACATAAAAAGATTTATATATGAGATACTTCATCATTTAATATAATTT